>JANHFM010004944.1:54521-81511 GCA_032468115.1 Grayia smithii | reverse complement strand
GGAAAGATCACGTCTTTGATTATTAAAATGATAAGGGAAAGGAAAAAAGAAGGCTAAAATAGAAGTAGAAATATGAGGGGAAAAATAGTAAAAATAGATATTAAATGATACGAAGTATGATAGAATTATGAGGAGTTTAGACTTGAAAGATGACAGTAGAAACTATATGTTAGTTAAAAATGAAAATGGATTGTAACTATTAAGCAAAATATGTTTATTGAAATTTATATTGAAATGTATGTAACTCAGGAATCAAAACATTCACGAAATGAGTTGTATAAAAGAAAAAATAAAAAACTGACAAAAAAAGTTGCGTAAGCGGGGGATCAGTGCACATGTGCATGAGTGCACTGGCCCGCGACTCGCTCAAGTCGAGTTGCATGTGCATGCGCACTGGCTTGCTGCTCACATAACTTGGTTCCAAATAGGCCACAATCCATTAGTGGGCCATGGCCCGCGGGTTGGGAACCCCTATTTAGAGTCCAATGAATCCAGGACTATGGTAGTGCTGGCCAGGAGAACCTTTGCACACTTATAGTCTATAGGTATATACCTATCACCTGATCCTGTGCTACTGTAATTTACTGTACATAGGACTGCATTAAAGATTATTCGCAAGCACCAGCTAATGCAAGTTGTAGTTACTTTTGCAGGAACCAGTTTTATCAGGTATGGCTACATAACATTGGTTATTATGGGAGATTTATTAGACAGTTTTTGTATATTACTTTGCTCAGCCTTTAAGATCTTTGGAATGTGTCTAATTTGTGATGCAGCTGAAGAGTGATGTTTTAGAGGCAGTTACTTAACTGTGGCATTTTTAGCTTGAATGCCCTTGAGATGGAATGCTTTCAGCATCTTCATCATTGAAATGTTGTTCTTGTGGCTTGGTTGGTTTGGTGTCTTTTACTCTTTTATAAGATTAATGGTGTATAAAACAAGTTAATCATTATTGTGCCCTGATTGTAGAACACCCTTCTCAAAGAGTAGAGATTTCTGATGCTTTTTGGCTCCATGTCAAAATCTGTCAGTTTCCCTAAGCATTTTATGCTGATTTATCTCAATCTGGTTGCTGGGAGTTGTCTCATTTTTATAGTTTCTACTATTTGTCTTTATTTTATTGTTTGCAAAAAAAGAAAAAAGTACGTGAAAAGTAATCTTTTAGAAAATTCAATTTATCTTCAATTCATATCATTATACAATGTATTTACAATTTTTATATTTTATTTATATTTTTAATTTTACCTAATTATAAAAAAAGAAATGAAAAATTAAGCAGATAATTTAGTCTGAATACTAATGACTCCTCCAATCAAGATTGTGGTACAATGCTTATTCAAATATGAAAAGAGGTAATTTCCTCAGAAACTTGTATAATTGATAGGTAGAGAATTGATATACAAGTAGAATACTGAGATATTTAAGTTTTAAGTAATAAAGTTATTTTAATTAATAGGTGGAAATGAAACATAAAGATTCTTTGATGGCGTCCTGAAATTCTTAAATTAGAGGTTTATGTGTTTTTTAGAATTATAAATTCAATATTTAAAATTCAGTAAAATAGGCAGGAAATTTGTTAGTTTCTGAAAAATTGTATCACTTAAAACTCCAACTTGTTAACATTTTGAATTCAGTACAGATTTTTAAAAAAATGTGTCATATTTTATATACCTTTACATATCTTCAAATACCTTTATATCGATTGATTGATTTTTAAAAAATCAGTGTAGAAATATTAGTGAAGGATTAGAGAAAACATACAAAAAATGTGATTACTAAAGAAAAACTAGAGAAAGATTATGATTGATATATTAGAATATTGAATAATGAGGAAAGGAAAGATCACGTCTTTGATTATTAAAATGATAAGGGAAAGGAAAAAAGAAGGCTAAAATAGAAGTAGAAATATGAGAGGAAAAATAGTAAAAATAGATATTAAATGATATAAAGTATGATAGAATTATGAGGAGTTTAGACTTGAAAGATGACAGTAGAAACTATATGTTAGTTAAATTAAAAATGAAAATGGATTGTAACTATTAAGAAAAATATTATGTTTATTGAAGTTTATATTGAAATGTATGAAACTCAGGAATCAAAACATTGAAACATAGCTAGATTGCATGCTAGCTAAGGCTGATAGAAATTGAAATTCAAAACATTTGAAGATACTATGCTACTTATTTTTATATAAAACTAGCTGAATACCCATGCTCCGCTACGAAACTATGTGATTGGGCTTGATAAATCGACACAGCTTGAAAATTAATGAGTAGTTACGATTGACCACTCCTCTCCCTTCTCTCCCTCAGCCTTACCCCACAGAACCCTCCCCTATCCTATCCTATTCTCTCAAGAGATTTTCAAGTTGGGAGGGGGAGTAGAAAGTCTAATTATCATCAGTGTGTTAGTAATAATAATATAGGAAATACTAATTCTCTGATGGTCATTTCGAAAAATCCTTTCTTAGTGAGCACCTAGAAGCCAAATTTCAAGGTGGCAAATTTCAAGTTTGTAGGTTTTACGGTTTTGAAGATTTTCTGATTATGGCGTGAGTGGTTTTTGCTTTTATAGATATATAGATATATAGATTTGAATACTTTTACATATGCAGCAGGATTTATTTGGTTCTCCTCACTCCTTCATCTTGATTGTGCATACTTCTGGCATCACCTGCTGATCTTGTCTGACTATAGAAATTAAGTGGCCTGAACTTATTTGGTCCTTGACTAGAGGACTAGCAAAAGATAAAGGGTTGTATGTTAGACTAAGGCATTTGAAAATATCCAAGAATGAAGCAATAGTAAACTACTTCTATACTGTTGCCAAGAATGTCTTATTGTAATCACCACAAATCAGGGGTTTTTTTAACCACTATATATTTACTCTGGAGGGTTCTTCCAGATATGTATGTAGAGCACAGTTCAGGAGATGGCTAGGGAAGAAGATGCAATTGTGTTCTACTGGTAGATATATCTCTTAAACTTTTAATATTAAACATTTTAGAAATAGTAAACTAGCATTTGGATTTGTAGTATTTGAAATTGTGGCCTTTACATTGCATCATTTAATTGATCGGGGGGGGCAAATTACACGAGAAGTGTATTCAAATACTAAGTAAGTTATTAAAAATTATAGTTGGAATTGCATGGTGAATTATAGTTATTTAGTTTGTGAAAAGTGGAATACATTCTGGAAGGAAGAACATTAAAATAATAAAATTGTACTCTCAGAATTCCTTCATGTTAATAGAAAACACCCAGTAGTTTTGTCCAATTAGTTCTACTTTACAATATATATGTTGTATAATACTGAAAACAGAGTAGTAGAAACAGGCAAAATTAAAAATATAGTATAAACATTTTAAGCAACTGATTTGTTTTCCAGGTTGTTGGATTTAATATTCTGGATTTTGCTGTGAATTTTAGTTGCTAGAGACAAAAAGAAAATCAAATAATTTTAAATATTATTGTTCATTTTGTATTGATGGGATAAAACACTTAAATGTTTAGTTTTCTTTATTTCTAAAGAACATATTTTACACAGGTTCTGATGATGTAGGCAATAGAAAGCTCTTCTCAACACATTTTGTATCCTCTACACTTCAGTAAATTCCTAAAGCCTCTTAAGTCAAGACTAACAGTTCTGTCTGCTTGCATTCCAATATGATGACCCAAGTAAGCAGAAAAGAGCTTAGTTGCTTTACTCTATAACCTTTTGATTTTTGTTGTGAAATGTGTTTCTTGATTCTGCTATTGCTAAAAAGCCAAATTAGAAATAGATTTGAAATAGCATTCTGTTCTTTTTTATTCAAGAAATAACTCTTGCAGACTTTTATTCTTTTATGTTCTTTATTTTAATTAGGATATGTAAGAATAGTAAAATGTAAATTGTGGTACATGCCATCAGCTAAGCATCACAAAAATAATTTCTTTTTATCTTTTTATCCATGCAAAATCAGTTCTAGTGACAATATAATAATGTTCATTAGTATGCATTCCATTTGTCAAAATAAGAATTTAGTTTTTACTCTAAGATTCTTTGATAGTTGTCGTTGTTCGGCAATATTTTCATTGATTTTCAATATCATTTATCTTTTAATGTGAGATGTTAGCAAAAATGAGAATTTTAATTTTATAAGAATACAATAGCTAAAAGTGATATAAGAAGCAATTAATGCTTTTAAGATTTATTGGAAAAAAATTCTTTTTCTTATGTTACAAACTTGTTAAACTAGAGTTACTGGATTCAATTATTTTAAAACATTATTTTCTCTGCATTATGCATTTAAAAAGAGGTGATTTAGAGAAATGCTATTCCTCTTCATCCTCAAATAAATAAAAGGCAGATAAATGCCTTAAAAAAGGATAACAGAATATTAAACTACCATTGCCAACTTTAAATGCACAATAACTTTCGTATATAATACTGCTAAATTTTCTTTTTAGGGAAATTAGTATAGGAGGGATGCATTAGAAAAAAAAGTTGAGTAATTGTAGTTGCTGAAAATGTAAGCTATTGCCATATACTTCTTTTAGACATTACACATGGGGACAAAATCCATAAAGGCAATAAGTTCATTATGAAGTTAAATAGTACCATAGCAAGTTTGATTCTCCAATTCTTGGTTTAAAAAGGAAAAAAAGAACTATTTGTGGTAAGCTTTCCCTTAATTTAAAATGGCAGTAGTTGGATTTCTAAAAGTTACCTATGACTGTCAAAAGATACATGTATCCTTCTGTTGATCAGCTGGTTATTTTTCCCCCTATTAGTCAAATAGTCAAGTATTTTAAAGATATAAACATGATGTCAGCAAAATCATCATAAATACCCTGTTTTCCTGAAAATAAGACATCCCCCAATAAGCCCAGTCGGGCTTTTGAGCGCATGCGCTAAAATAAGCCTCCCCCCGAAAATAAGCCTCCCCGAAAATATTTAAATGCAGAGCTGGAAATTAGGTAAGACAGCAAGAGGAGACCCATCTTGCTCTACGCGCTCCAAAATAATAAGACCTCCCTGAAAATAAGGCCAAACACTTATTTCGCTGTTCAAAAAAATATAAGACAGGGTTTTATTTTGGGGGAAACACAGTAGGTATAATATTTACAAGATTATAAAAGTATCAACTGCTGTCCAGAGCAATCTGTTTGTTCAGAATTTTTAATCATTGCATAAAATACTTAAAATAATAATGAACTTTATTATATTTGTATTAAAACAGGCTCTCTTGGCTTTCCCACACATTGTATAAGTAGATTAGTGTATTTCATTCCTAAATAAGGATTAGAGCTTGAATTTCTGGAGAGAGCAGCAGACAGAAAGGAGCTAAGCAGCTTTTAATCACTTGTTTCTGTATTCCTAGAAAGAGGTGAACATGGAATTGTAATCTATTTTATTTTCCTAGCAATAAAATGTTTTTTATTTTTGATTGTGGAGACTTCTCCTCACATATGATGTAATTCATGAAAATTAAATTCTCAGATGTTTGGAAGGAATGACGGAAATAGTAAAAAACTGACCTTTCCACACATCCTTGAAACATTTTCTTTATTTTTTCCAGTTGCAAACGGTGGATAATATTTAGGCATGAAAAATTACATGACATAAGGAAGAAAAATTTACATTGAATCTTACGTGGAAGGATAAGAGTGAGCCTCTTGATCCTCACTATCACCTGCTTTACTCAGGTCATGAAACAAACCAAGCAGTGCTGTGTGGGCGTTTGTGTGTGGATGGGCACATATTCATTATATTGTAACCAAACTAATGAAGTCTTACTTCTCCATGTTGAAGAAAGGAGAAATGTAATAGGCAATTTCTGGCCATTCAGGGAGAGGCATTATAGAACAATGATCTTACATTAGTTTCACTTGGGTCCAATGTACTAAGAGGAAAGTAAGAATGTTCAGCAAAAATATCTCTAACCTATGGTGCTTAAAATGTGTCAGAAACTTCAATATTATATTTTCTGGAATTGGAAGATGGGATAGAAGATGGGATAGAAGAAAAATAACTAAAACGGAAATAATTGTTACTGTATAAATCATTGGATTTCCATTGACAGCTTATTAATTGATTTATTTTGCTCAATTCACCTGACTCCAGATGGTCCATAAAGTAAAGAACATAAAAGCAACTGGTAAAAAAAGAATATGGTAGAGTCAATTCAAGAAGAATTACATTGATGGATACTTTCAGTGCCAGTGTTTTTAAAAATGCTGTAGCAAAATATTTTGGGCATAATACTATGATAGTGTAAGAATGCATGCTGAAAAGTGACACAAAAATTCATAAGCATAGAACATAAACAGTGTATGGCTGGAAAATGTGGGAAAGATTGTTTGAACATATAATATTTTCTGGAATTATCCAAACTATATTTAATATTCTGATAGCATTATTTGCTACCTGTTTCTAAATCCACAAACATTAATATATAGACCCTTATAAGCCGTATTCCTATGTTCTGAGAATAGTTTAAGAGATGTGTTTATTTTTTTCTCTAATGGTAAAGCCAGAAGTTTAATTGAAGAAAAATATGTAAAGCATCTGCAAGTTGTAGACTGATGCATCTGGTGTAAATCTTAAGTAGTACTCTCAGACAGATTACTGTCTCCAATATGGCGTCACAAGACGCTGGGAAGTTTATTTAAACTCATTCATGTAGAAGTAGTATAGTTTTCCAGTAATTTATACCAAGCGTTTGTATTGGGATAATATTTGGATCAGGTATTTCGTTTGAGCTTCATGGTGAACTAATGTCTTGCTGGCTTTTGGTGGCTAGTAAGACAGCTTTTGTAAGGAGAATTGTGACTGGATACTGGATCCAAGATGGTGTAATTCTTTGTAACAAAGGAGAATTCATTGAGATCATTCATGTAACTCCAGATAGCTGTTCCTTGTGAGTAGACTGCAGAAACTACCTTTACAGTCAGTTTATATGTGGAGTGACTGGAGACAGGTTTACATCGAGCTCATGTTTGCAAAGCAACCTTTACATTAAGTTTGTCAACCATGTCTTATATTTTAATCAAATCTTTGATGCTTTTTTAATTTTTTGTATATTGGAGAGATTTAAGATCCTTCAAACTGGCAAGATTTTACTATGTTCATCGGGTGAGTTTCCACCACCTTAAAAGATGATGGAGTAAATTTGATTTATAGTTTTAAAAATATATCATTGTTTAGACTATGTAGAAAAATGGTGCTGCAAAATGATATGTGGATTTTGGAAAGTTGATAGCAGATTAAGGAGACTGGGATTTGGAATTATAGTTTTGAATTATTTGGAAAATATTTTTCTAGTGGGAAAAAGGAGATTACTTTGATTTAATTTTGGTTTTTATAATGAGACCTTGAAGCTAGACACTGGAGCCAAATGATAAAGAAAATGGAGCACAAAATCCTTAATGCAAACTTTTGAATACCTCTCAGTCAAGGGTTTGAATAGAACAGATCAAATGTTTGATAAAATTGACAAGATATGTTCTAATAAATTGTAAAACAATAACAAACTATAATGAATGTCTATGAAATTCATTTGATGGGGAATTTAAATGTAATACCTGATGGATGACCCAAAGGAGGTGAACTGATCTCCAGCCCATAATTTGTTTTGGATTCCCCCCCCCCCCCGATGTACAAAAGAGCTGTGCTAAGATTTGGAAGGGCACTTAGCAGTGACAAAGTTCTGAAAGATTTTCTCTTTGAAACAGATGAGCATCAAACTATCTCTGCAACTTTTTTTTGAAAGGGTTAAAAATAATTTTTAAAACCCAGGGAAGGTTTCTAACATTGGCTTGTTTGACCAGAGTTAAAAAGATCTGATTGTCCTAATTGGACTTCTGCTGATAAATATTGATTGATGCAGAATTTGGATTTTGTTTTATTTACCTAAGAAATGACCTATGAGGTGAAGGGAGATTAAATTTTATTTAGAAATAATGATAAGCTACTAAAATAGTTTTTACCTGCTGGTGACAGAAGAAGTTACTTTTTTGCTTCTGCTTTCCTTTTTTTTCCTTTCTTTTTCCCATTCCCTCCCTTTTCTTTCTTTTTCTTGCAGTTTTCTTTATATTTTGTAGTTTGCATTGATTTTATTCTGTTCATATATAATTCTTAATAAAAATTATTTTAATAAAAGGAAAATATTTTATATCAATGATATATATTTTATGTAGATTTCTGTAGTTCTACACAGGAAGTAGTAACTAATGCTTTGGTTAATATCAAAATGGTAGCAGACTAAAAGCATGTAATATTTTGAGGAGAATCTCCTATAAGTGATATCAAGCTTAGTTTTGCTAACTATTCCACCAATGGATTGTTCTGCCTGAGTTCATTCATCGTCAAATTTATTTTATCTTGGCTTCAACTGTTCATTGGATGAGTTTAGGCCAATCACTGATTTTTTTTATGGGAAAAGTTTTCTCATTGACATCCAGTTCCTGTTTCTTTCTCAATTTGTGTGAGAAGATGTGTAATTTCTAACTATTTACAACCATGTTTCCCTGAAAATAAGACCCTGTCTTATATTTTTTTTGAAGCTCGAAATAAGGGCTTGACCTTATTATCGGGGAATGTGTGTCTATTATTTTGGGGGTGCAGGAGGCAGCGAGCATGACCACCTAATGGCTGCTGCTATGTTGCGCTGCTGTGGCAGCACAATACAGCGGCTCGTCAGCTCTTCGCTGGAGCAACCAAAGGTGGGAATCTCCTCATTGTTCTTGGCACTCGCCCACCTCCCATCCATCCATCCCCCTCCCCTGCAAATTCCCACCCTGCTTCCGCCTCTCCGCCGGATGCCCCCTGGCAGTCCCAGACACCCAAAGCCTGTGCCCGCCTGGCTCCCTTTTCCACAGCACCGGCTCTTTATCGAGGGGGGGTGACGAGGGATGGGGAAGAAGCGTGGAGTGAGACGGGGCTCAATCCTCTTGCCGTCTCTTCTCCCTCCCTCACCAGGGGCCGGGGAGACATACATCTTACCTGCTTTCTTACCTTCTTTTAACGATGTGATTTTTGAACAGGCCTTTAGGCTATTCAATAAACAACTCACTACCTGTCTTGCAGCTCTCTCGCGTATCTCGCTATTGTCTGCAGGCAAACACGTTGTAAGGTAAAACCAAAGTTCTCGTGAGTTCACGAGACGTTCGATTGAACTTGCAAGGTTTTTTTTAACCGTACAATGTGTTTGCCTGCAGACAATGGTGAGACACGCGATGGGGCTACAAGGCGGGTAATACACATCTTGTGTCTCCCCAGCCCCTCCCCATGCCACCTGCCATGCCCGGTGAGAGGGACAGAAGAGAGGGCAAGAGGAGCGAGCCCTGTCTCGCTCCATGTATCTTGCTTCTTCCCTACCCCACCTGCCACCGCCCTCGATAAAGAACTGTGCACTATGGAAAAGGGAACCAGGCGGGTGCAGGATTTGAACATCTGGGGCTGCTGGGAGTCACCCGGCGGAGAGGCAGGGCGGGAGTTTGCAAGCCATCGCTTACCCTTTGCCTTCTCTCCTAGAAGCGCTCCTCAGGTGGAGCCACTTCAGCAGGAGATTCGTGCTTTGCGCCGGCCTTCCGAAGGGTACCATAGCAACAGCTATCCATAATTTTTTAACCCTTATTTCGTCCCGACCCATGTGGTCCAGTACTGTCGGGAGGAAATAAGGGTAAAAAAATTATTGATAGCTGCTGCTACAGTACCCTTTAGAATTGCCTGCTGTGACTGTCACCATTAGGTAAGGAGGGTGCAAGGCATGTGGGGTGCGTTGCTTGGCCTCCAGCTTCTTTTGCAGCCACAATTGGCTGCAAAAGTGGCTGCACCTGCAAATCAGCTGTTTATGATGGGCTCAGCTGATCCGATTAAGGGGCCGAGAAGCCCTGAGGTGACCTAACTGCAGATTATTAATATGTAGTCTCTCAATGATCCTTTAAATGAGTTTTTTTAAAGAGACTCAAATTTGATCCTTGCAGTCATTATCCTAACCTATTAATTCAGGCTTTTATTACACAATATGTATATAAGAAAGGTAAACTCAACTGGTTGTCATGAATTTACACTTCATTGGGTGTATCACTATTTAATGAATGCAAAATCATTCAAAGCAGAGATTAGCAATCCATGATTTACATGCACTGCCTGATACTGATACCTGAGGGAAGGGAAGGGCTGCCTCCTGTGCTGGCCACGCCCACCCCATCACTAGGGCTTATTTTTGGGGGAGGGTGTATATTTACGCCCACCCCAAAAATCAGGCTTGGGCTTATTTTTGGGACATGTCCTATTTTTGGAAAAACACAGTAACTGCCACAATTTCTTTGTCCAGGAATCATACTCTGTTTTAAAACAGAAAACGAGCTGAATCTTGTACAGTAGATAGAACAAGGAATTCTGTTCGAAGATGTAATAATATTCAAAGTTGTAATATTTGTGTATGCCAGAATGATCATATAATAGAATTCAGTTTACATACTTAGAATAATATTAATAGTAGCATTTCTATTCTTTATTCTTTAAAAACATAAACATGCCCTTGAGTTGAGATGGTCTCCAGGTAATAACATAAATAGAATTATGCTGTTTTCTTGACATATATCAGAAGTGTCTACCATTACTTACAGTACTTTCAACTTGGGGATTCCCTAGTGATTTTCATCCAAACATTAGAAATGGAAAGCTTGGATGAAATAAAGTAGCCACACAGGCCTGGAAAACATCCACCATCCCTATGGAGGAAACAGTATTTTGAAAAATTTACGAATGTGCAGAACTTGACACTCTCACCAGAAAAATGAGGGCAATAGAAGAGATGGGGAACAACAAAACTTGGGATAAATGGTACCAATGGGTGGAAAATAAATGAAAGAGTAAACTAAGATCTGAAATGTTAACCGAAGAATGTCAATTGGAAAATCCAATGGCGACGGAAAATAAACAGATAAAATGGTGGAATGTAACAATCTCATTAAGTTAATAATTATTAGCCAAAATTTGAAAGTGCTGTTATAATTAGAAACAAAGGAATAAAACGGTATATAAAGATAAAAAAAAAAGAAAGTAGCCACTGTTGAGTACTGCTAAAGAATAATCATGATTTCTAGAAGTGATATTAAGATACCCTGCATAGTATTTGTTTTAGTATAACGTCAGTCAAAGTTATCTATAATATACTGCTGAATATACTGCACATTGCAGTAAATGTTTATAATTATTTGCTTATATTTTCAGGAGTTTGCAGCACTTACTAAAGAGCTTAACATATGCAGAGAGCAACTCCTTGAAAGGGAAGAGGAAATTGCAGAACTGAAAGCAGAAAGAAACAATACAAGAGTCAGTTCATCTTCTGGTATCATTTGTTTGTATTTTGTGCTAGGAATTTTTCTTGAAATGGAACCTTATATGCAGTTTTATTTCATAAGTGATTATTCTTTCAGCAACTTCCGCCTACTAAGAAAAACATTTCATATATCAAGACTGTATTTTATCTTACATAATATTTCTGTAGGATAATTTGTTCCCTTGTTTTTAAATATGTTTTTCATACACCAAAACTGTTGACTTTCTAACTGCAGATTATTCATATATAGTCTCTCAATGATCCTTTAAATGAGTTTTTTTAAAGAGACTCAAATTTGATCCTTGCAGTCATTATCCTAACCTATTAATTCAGGCCTTTATTACACAATATGTATATAAGAAAGATAAACTCAACTGGTTGTCATGAATTTACACTTCATTGGGTGTATCACTATTTAATGAATGCAAAATCATTCAAAGCAGAGATTAGCAATCCATGATTTACATGCACTGCCTGATACTCTTGTAAAACCTGAAATCTGTCAAGCACAAAAGTTGGTGATAAATCTTTTCAGAACAATTTCTATTTATCTAAAGGAATTAGAGTTAGAGATATATTTTTGAAAGAAAAGTGTTCAAGATGGTACATATGTAGTCCAGAGTTTCAATGTGTTCTGTAAGTTAGTTTTTTAGTAATTTAACCTTTGAATTCCTTCTCCCCAAATATCACTCACTTTAAAGTGATGCAACAAAGTTCTTTTGTAACAAGTAAAGCTTCTGACATGGAAAAATGTCTGCTGTATTTATATGCTCTGTTATGTAGATGATATTGACATCTCTAAGTATATAAAACCAAATAATATTTATATTATTATACTTATATTTGTTATTGCATATTTTAATGTGATTTTCCTTCCTAGTTTTAAGGTAACTTACAGGTAGCCCTTGACTTACATCCATGAGGGCACACACAATTTTGGTCATAAATTGTGATGATCATAAAGGGGGTTGCCACATGACCAGACCCAATTTTATTACTTTTTTGGTGGTCTTCAAGCAAATGATGCAGTCATTAAGCAGACACTGCAGTCATTAAGTGAATGTCACAATTGTTAAACAAATCCCTTGTTTGCTATAGAGTGGTTTTTGCCAGAAATCGGCAATAACCCTTCGGTTTCTGGCAGAAACGTTATAAATCACAGATGCTGGGTGCTGCAAATGACCATAAATACAGGGCAGTTGCTGAGAACACAAAATCTGATCTCATATTGTATGGACATCAGAACTTCAAAACCATTTCATAAATGCTATGCTTGGGGTCTGTCAGAATTTTGAACAGTTGCTAAGGGACCAGTCATAAGTCATGGATTACCTGGATAACTTCAGAAACTAAATCAGAAACATCCAATATTATCATGTTCTCCATTACATTGATCAAGAAGATAAACATAAGCATTTTTTTTTTTGCATTGCTGAGGTTCAATGTTAGATGAGCAATTTTTGTGCACTTTTTTTGTCTTTAGGCATCAATAAGAATTAAGGACTGGACTATGATGATACTTGCTTTTTTAAAATAGAAGAAAAAATGAAAGATTTTCATAGTTTTGAATAATGAATAGATTGCTGTGTATATTATAAAAGTGCGTTTTTCTGTAAGTTATGTTCAGCTTCAAAAATGATCATATATAATAACTGGATATAACTTGCATAGCTTTACAGAGAAGCAGAAACAAAGTTGTGTCTTGTTGATAGTGAAATATGTTTGAATATTATTTTCTTCAGTCCAATATATACTGCTTTTTTCCTCATGTAATTGCATTTTATTTTCAGTTACTACTAGAACATTTGGAATGCCTTGTCTCCCGGCATGAAAGGTCTTTAAGAATGACCGTAGTAAAAAGACAAGCTCAATCTCCAGCTGGTGTTTCTAGTGAAGTTGAAGTTCTCAAAGCACTAAAGTCTCTATTTGAACATCACAAAGCCCTTGATGAAAAGGTAAATGATTACTGAAGTTTTTTCTTCATGAAATGTTTTTATTTATTTTATGGGATTCATTAAGGCTGACTTAAAAAAAAAACTCTAGGCAGTGTACAGTAACTCCCAATATGTATGTTAAAAACATACAATAACTATTATTTTATTAGGGTAAAAATTAGTTCTTTCATTTTTTTTGTTTAAGAGCAGTCTGGGGTTTTTTTTAATGGAGATATAGACTAAACATCTATTCCTTATGTAATTTGTTTTGTTTGTATATCAACAGACCAGAATTCAAAATGGGTGTTGTAAGTTGGTCTAAATCATAAAATGAAGCAAAAATAAAAATTGTCCTTCCATTTCTATTCAGGCAGAGATTATTATTAATGTTGCCTCAGTTCTGGTACATGACATAAATCACAACTAATATAGCAGCATTGGCATCAATTGAAATTTCTGCTCTGACAAATAATTCATTTAAGTTATGAAGTTCAAGGGGAGGTGTCCAGTACTTCCATGGATGGATTACAGCTTTCATAATACCTCATAATCATTTTCATAATTTTTGGCCATATGACTAGTCTAAAAGGATTGTATAATCTATCCCATTGTGCCTTTCTGCTGCAGAAATATGTTGCCATCAAAAGTAATAGAAAATGCATAATGGCTTATTATTAGGTTTGCTTAATCACTTGATGGTTCTAGTCATGAGAAATGTGTTTATAATTTGCTTTGTTTTTAAGATTTATCCCTATTCACCAACATTACTGTAGTAAGTTTATTCTTGATAATTACTGAATATTTCAGCATCTAATGCTAGCAGAATTGTTTGGTCTTTATATCTTAACTTTAATCTCCTAGGTAAGAGAAAGATTACGAGTAGCACTTGAACGATGTAGCTTGTTGGAGGAAGAACTAGGTACTACACACAAAGAGGTAAGTTATTTCCAGTAAAGTACAAATGTCAAAAAAAAAATAACCCCAAACCTGTCAGGTTTGCATAAGACCTATCAAGGGAAGGGAAAGCTTACTTGTAACCAGGGCTGTTTGGCAATTTCTTTCGCCTTGAGAAATTTGTCTAGTTATATCTTAATGTAGTATGAAATAGGTGAGATCAAAACTGGGGGTCTTTGGGAAGTGTGTGAGAGAGATTTCATGGGTAAAATTAATACCTTGCTGGAAAATTACATTCCACATACCTCAGTCAGGTGAGCAAAGTCACAGTGAAATAAAACAGATTTAATTCATTTATGGAATTAACATTACAATTACAATACAGTTGGAACTACAAGTACTTATGTAGGGAGGTTATTCCACAGATTGGGCTTTCTGTTTTGTTCAAACAGCTTGCAAAACAGGATACTTTCAGCAGGTCCTTCTAGATGACCAGACTGGAAAGGCACGCCCTGATTCTTTCCTGTTTGCAGCTTATGAACTACCAATTATTTTCTCCAGCTTACAAAATGTGCAAGCTCCCATTACCGCTTTCTTGAACTTTTTCAGAATTCTAAAAATAACATGTCCAGGTTCATAACTGTGTAGCTATTAATTTTTCATGGATTTTTTTTTCATCGAGGATTGAGTTTTCACTAGTGGATACTTGAAATGTTTTAGCTTACCTTAAAAATCAATTGACCAATCTTGTTTACTAATTAAATGACAATTGCTGATTTATTGTTAGATTTTTTGTGTGTATTATGTTTTAAAGGCAGGCTTGTTACTTGGTAAATATCTTCTGATTAGATTATAGGGATTGATCATAATTCTTTAAAATCAAGATCATTAATATGTCTATCGTTATCCATTCATGAATACATTTTGCGAATATTATCACTGTAAATAATTAATATTGGTTAAATGTTCCTTTTTCTATTTGAAATACAGCATGTCAATTAATATAGTATTTTATTCTTTTTATTCCAGTTAATGATTTTGAAAGAACAAAACAATCAAAAAAGAACACAAGCTGATGGAATGCCTGATATTAATCATGATCAGGAGAACACACCTAGCACTAATGGGAAGGTATGTTAAAAGCATGTTTTCATTAGCCTTTTTACTCAATTTTTTGAGAGGATAAAATGTGTTTATGATGCAGCAACTTATTTCTCCAAACCATTCCAATGAAAAAAAGAGCAAGTAACCTATTTTAATGTGTTATTTTCTTGATCATTTGATCCATGTACAATACCATTCTTTGATAGAGGATGTTCAAGTAATAAGAGAAATATCATTTTCAGGCAAAAAAACATTTTGGGCTGGTTCTTGAATTTCTGAGTGAGGACCAGAAGTAATAAGAATTCTTTTGTTGTCACTTGAATCACTGGTTTAGTACAGGGGTCCCCAACCCCTGGGCTATGGCTTAAGTAGTGAGAGGTATGGAACCGGGCTATGTGAGTGGTGTGTGAGCATGCATGTGCATGCAGCTCCACTTGTGTGAGAAGCAGGCACTGGCGCATGCAACTCTGATCACCTGAGTGGTAGGCACTTGGGCACACAGCTCCCCTCACACAAGTAGAGCTTCATAAGTGACTGCCATTTGCATGAATGGAGTTGCGCATGCGAGTGTGCGTGCGTGTATGTGTGCAGCTCCTCTTGTGCGAGTGGAGCTACACAAACACCTGCCACTCATGTGAGTGAGCTGCAAGTGGCAAGATGGAGCTCTGTCACTCACATGGAACTACCCCCCCCCCCCCACGCTGGGCCACCAAGTTGGAAAGGTTGGGGACCTCTGGTTCAGTATGCAAAATTATCTGGCACATGTTTATGCTTTCATGGTGTTAAAAGTTTTCTTAATTAACAGTGGCTTTTTCTTCTAAATAGAGATCTTCCAATGGCTCTTTGAATCATGATGAAGATCTTGTTAAAGTAATAGAACTTCAAGATATCATAGAAAAGCAAACTAAAGAACAGTCGCAAATGAAAGAGAGAATCACTGCCCTTTCTAACAGAGTAGCAGAACTGGAAGAAGATCTTGATACTGCTAGAAAAGATCTAATCAAATCTGAAGAAATGAACACAAAGTTGCAAAGAGACGTACGAGAGGTAAGAATAAGACTTTTTAATATGGTTTAATTAATTGTATTCACTATTCTGTGTAATTGTTTTCCACATGAGTTAAAGCAGTGGTGGGATTCAGCTGGTTCAGGCCAGTTTGGGCAAACCGATAGTTAAATTGCTGGCTGGCCCTTGCCCTCCCCTCCCCTTCCAGGAGTCCCCACGTGCCCCATTTTGGCTCCCAGTTAGATGCAGGGAGGCCTCCTACACCCAAAATGGGGCATGTGGGGGTGTGGCGCTGCCCCTCTATGGCCTGTTTTGCTCCCAGGAGGCTGCAGAGAGGCCTTCTAGGCCCAAAATGGGGCACGGGGCGGTGCATCTCTCCCATGGCCCGTTTTTGCTCCCATGGGGGTGCAGGAGGCCAAGTGCTGCCTGTCACACCCCCTGGCCACACCCACCATGGCTACGCCCATCCAGCCGGTCATTAGGGCAGAAAACCGATTGTTAAAATTTATATGCCGCCCGGAGTCCTTTGGGAGTTGGATAATAATAATAATAATAATAATAATATAATAAAATATTTGAATCCCACCACTGAGTTAAAGCATGTATTATAGTCTGATGTAAGCACTAGGCTTAGGATATTTCCATCAACTATATCAATAAGTTCTCAACCTGAGAACAACGGCTTTTATAGTTATTTTTATTAAAAACTCTATTGTTCTCGATTTCCATCAGTGATGGGTTGCTCCCGGTTCACTCTGGTTTGGGCAAACCAGTAGTGGTGGTGACAGGAGGCTCCGCTCACCTGCCCAGATGTCATCAAAAATGCTCTGCCCATGTGCAGAAGCTTCTGCGTATGTGCAGAAGCACCGCACACTGGCAAAGCAGGTGCGCGCACCCGTGCACTACCGATAGCGAACAGGTAGCGCCGGGATTTGAATCCCACTACTGATTTCCATGCCTTGTGCATCAGTATAATGATTACAATATGCTAATTCAGCATATTCAGATCTATTGATATTATTATGTCTTCTAAAATTGGCCAGCTCACTAATCTTAATTACTGATGAAGCCTTAAAAAAAGATGTCCTATTAGCTTCGTTTTAAGAATAAGAATGTTGGTACTTGATACATATGCAAAGTTTAAAATAATATTTTGGGGCTAATTCCTGTCTCATGGAATTTCTGGAGGTTTTCTTTAAATAGCTTATTTCTATTTCCAAATGCAATTATTTTCTATTTTTCCTCAAATATCAAAATAAATTATATATTTGAATGTTTGCACTTTTAATTGTGAAGGTTTTGAGTATAATTTAGCAGTTTGCAGTCTCTTTGAGATATAAGATTAAAGAAAGCTGCAGTTGTTACAAATTGTACCCCATATGGTTCTTTGGATCATTCCCTTGGGTTTCTATAATAAAAGCTATTAATTTTTTTAACACAATCTGTTAAACATATAATGGAGGGAGAATGTATTTCTGTAATCTGTAATCTGACAATGTTAATTTAGGCAATGGCTCAGAAGGAAGATATGGAAGAAAGAATTACAACTCTTGAAAAACGCTACCTCGCTGCACAACGTGAAGCTACATCTGTGCATGATCTTAATGATAAACTTGAAAATGAAATTGCTAACAAAGATTCATTGCATCGACAGGTAAACTTATTATTTCAAAACACTTTGAAGTTTCCATAAATTAATACTAAAAGTTTTGGATCGGGAGGGGGATGTATCTAATAATACAAGCTAATTTGAGTTGGATAAAATTTATGCAAATTTGTTACCCATTTTTTTGAAAATTTAAATTATAAATGAAATCCCCTGTGGAAAGGGAAGGGAAGAGTTTAAATCTGAAAACCTAGAAAAAGTGAGGATTGTCTCAGGTTTTGTAGCTATAAGGACGTTGCTATAAGAACGTTCCTTTCAATATTTTATATTTTTCCTTCAACAAAAATGCCTCTTCTTCGGTAGTTCTGAGGAGATTTCAAGGAATGGCTATTCTTGGTGTTTTCAGGATGGAATTAGCAGGCCTTTTAAGCTTGAAAGAGGAAAAAAATAAGGTGGTTACTTGCCATTAGTTGTTGTCACAATCTTAGATGGTTTTGGGATGAAGGAGATAAACCACCCACATGGGGAGCAAAATCAGGGCTGGATAACATAGAAGATAATTACAAAGATTAGGATTTACATGGAAGTGAGTGCATTCAATTAGTGTTTGTCTTTTTATTATGAAATCTGTGATATTTTTATTTAGGATTTGCCTTGTACTCAGGTTTTTATGTGTCTTTTTGCCTAAGTCTGCATTTAGTACAAAAATGTTTTGTTACCGACTATGCTTTCCATAATAGCACTTCCATGAACAGGAATTTAAATATTTTGCGGTGGCATCCATAGTACTTTTGCAAAAGTACTATTAGGGCAGACGAAATGAAGTTTTTTAAACATAATTTTTAATAGAATAATGTACATTTAATGGTCATATATAAATCTGCTTTTGAATACTGTGTTGTATATAATTTCAGTGATTACACAGGAACTGTTCTGTTCTGTATGATCTCACACATCAATTTGCTCACAAGTTTTTTTTTGCTAATGGACAAACTGTTGAAATGTCACACAGAATAATGTCTGCAGCTGTTGCTATAAGCAACTTTATTTTTGCTTCTAGAGTGAAGACAAGAATAGGCAGTTACAAGAACGATTGGAACTGGCTGAACAAAAATTGCAGCAAACTCTGAGAAAAGCTGAAACTCTGCCAGAAGTAGAGGCTGAATTGGCTCAGAGAGTAGCTGCACTTACTAAGGTAAGCTGACTGTTATGATATATATTTAGAAGAAACAGTTGATTCTTGATCATTTGGGGTTTCTTGCATTTCATTTTTAACCAGGTAATTCAAATTGCCTGATCTAGTCTCTATGTTTATCTTTCTTTCTAATCCTTTGTATAGCAGTTCATTGCTTTTAATTGCTTTGAAGATGTTGAAATACCCTTTTGTGCCTGATTTGAATACTGTCTTAGAAACTCTTTTTTCAGTTCTTAGTAGGATAAATCAAGTACTCAGCAATTTTGTACCCAATATTTAAAAGTAACTTCTTGATGTCACTTCATTTCCTTTTTTTCTTGCTACCATTCTATTCCTTATTTTTGTAGCTTGACTGTTTGCCTTCTCGGAATTCTGCAACTAAAGATGTTAATCTGTTCGAATATACTTCCCAGTCTAGGAAGGTAGAATTTACACAAAGGACTTATTTCTGCTTGCTACTGCTTGTTGTTGTTTTTTTTTAAAAAAAAACTTCACACATTAAAATGAATGTGGGGAAGATAATAGAGTTTTTTTTTCCTGAGATGCATAATGCAAAGGTATCTCTTTTGTCAAGACTTCCTGTTGCTTCAATCATCATAGCAAGATGTTATGCGGTGAGAAAATAAATTGCTCATTTGATGCATGAATTCATCCACTGTGTTTTGCCAGCCTTGGCAGTAATATAGAACATCTTGCAGTGTGTGAATAAAAATAGCAGTCTCATTCAGCATGATATGCTTGTTTGCTAATATTTTTCTTCTAATGCATTCTTAGATTTTAATTACTAGTATTATTTAAAATGGCAGGCTGAAGAAAGACACGGAAACATTGAAGAACGATTGAGACAAATGGAAACACAGCTAGAAGAGAAAAACCAAGAACTACTAAGGGTATGTCATTACAGTGATGACATTGTGTCTCTTTTCTGTGACATGAAAAAGATCAATAATGAATTGCAGGTTGGTAGAGGAAAGCATAGTTTACTAATCTACATGAAGTTAAAATAAGTTGGTAAAACACCTTATTTAAGTAAAACTTGTCTAGGAATATATATGAAATACCAGTTAGAAACAAATTAGGTAGCACTGAAGGGTTAAGTAGGAACAGAATCAGCTGCCTGTAATTAAATATTAATGTTAAAATCACACAACAGTTTTCACTTGAATCAGGATTGGCATTGGGTGACTATATGAACGAATGCCTATTATTTCCACTAATTATTATTTCTTGTGGCTTTTCAAAAGAGTTAACTTAGATGGTAATGATATGAAATTTGCTAGGTATCATGTTTGGAAAAACAAAGGTAAATCCTATTAGAGAATGATAAAAATCCAGGGTTGAGACAGGTTTATACATTGTATGCAAAAGATAGTGGTCCTCATTCTTGATATTTATTTTTTACTGCCCTTTCTTCCTATTTCTCTTATTTAGGCTCGGCAAAGAGAGAAGATGAATGAAGAACATAATAAACGTTTATCTGATACAGTTGATAAACTTTTATCTGAATCTAATGAGAGACTTCAGCTTCACCTTAAAGAAAGAATGGCAGCTCTGGAAGATAAAGTAATTTTAAATATGAATGAATATTGCTCCAAGTGCAGTGGATGCTTGATAAATTGATAAAATATTTGTAAAAACTATAAACATACAAAGTTCTGTCTGTCTACTATATATCCATCCATCTATCCCCAGCTGTTAATAGATAAAAGTGATGACAATCTAGTGCTACAATCTGTCCTTTCTCATTGGCAACAAAAAGCAGTTTTATCTACTTACACAATGCACTGAATTAACTATTATGCATCTTCCTATCCTGAAACTTAGGATCTCGGGATCAAGAAATAAATAATAGTTATGTCATTTTTAAATAAGTGGAAAGCATAGAGCCTTGTTTAGAAGAAAGGGTGCAAAGAGTATGTATATCAGCTAAAATAAATAGCAGAATTAAGTATTTTATAATCATAAAAGTAAAATAGTAAAAAGTATTTTTTTTAAAAAAAATGCAGACCCAAATCTTAACAGCTCTTTGTATTAATAAATTTTTGCGTTAAATTTAATACCAGAATTCCCTTCTCCGTGAAATTGAAAGTACCAAGAAACAAGTGGAGGAGCTTCAAAATGAAAAGGTAAAAATGAAAATAAAAATGTTGTCTTAAATTGTAATGAAAAAATAAATAAAAAGAGACATTTGTGAAGTTTAATATATGATGCCTTTTCGTTGCAGTCATTTTCCACTAGCAATAATATTTCACTTTCCATAATTTTAAGAGTTTCATGCCAAGGATAATGTAGTAGCCCAAACATTAAATTAAATGTTATTTAAAATTATGTACAAATTGTAAATTCTTTTCGGTTTGCAATTGAAAGTTTTTTTAAAAAATGATACCAAAACTGTAGCTGATTGTGGATCTTAACTGTTTTACTTCACTAATATTTTTTCAAAACCTATGTTTGATGAACCAGTAAATTATTCATAGCTATACTAGCAATAATGAAAGAATGAAGAGTATTTGGGTGATAATACAATATCTTTTAATTTTAATTCAAAAGACATTATAAATTTAAAATTTAGAATTATCTAAAACATTTGGACATGTTTAAAAAAGTATGCACCTATAACATTAAGTTATGTGATAATCTTTCTTTTCTACAGGATCAATTGGTAGTAAACATTGAAGCAATAAGGGCTGAAAGTGACCAGTTGAGAATCAGAGCCCCTGCCCTTCATCATAGGTATAATTATTAGTGAAAATAATTCTACATTCAAGATGTGCTAAATTAATTAATTTCATTGTCAACAACTAACTTTAAGACAGTAATTATTAATGCTACATGTGCATCTGTTTTCATTTCAGAGGGCCACATTTAGGTAGCGTACCAGATTTCAGATATCCTCTGGCACCTTCAGTTATAGCAGACAATCAGACAGATTCCTACAGCACCTCAGTTCTAAGACGTCCACAGAAAGGACGCTTAGCAGCTCTGCGAGATGAGCCTTCAAGGGTAAGGTGGAATTGAAGCAATTAATTTTGAAAATAGCTCAAACTAGTGCACCATTTTAAAAATACTTATTTATTAATGTAACTTCAGGTCAGTCTTGACCCCTATCAACTACATGGAGAAATCCATGCAGTTTTGTAGGTAATATTTTCAAAAGTGATTTGCCATTGATGTCTTTCTAGGGCTGAGAGAAAGTGACTGACTCAGAATCACTCAGTTGGTTTCTTTGCCTAAAGCAGGACTAGATTTCCCTGCTCCTAGTCTATTGCATTAGACTAAACTAGTTCAGTTTATTGATACAAGTCTTCAAAGATTTGTCTGCTTTTTATCTGGTCTAAAACTGCTAATACCATTATGCAACCTATACATAATGTGGCTTGAGCTGTGCTATTGTTGCTTTTATTGTTTTATATTGGGGAAGAGTGTTTACCCTGAAATATCTTTATTTTAAAGTAAATAACATTCCATGTAGCTTGTTTTGCTACATGATTGAGAACTGTGTATTTCAGGTTCTGTATTTAAAAACATGCATTTGAAGCAGCTGTTATGAGCAAGTCTTGATGCAGGAGGCAGATAGGAATATGAATTGCAAAATATAACCTTAGCAAAAGCAAAATTGTGTAGAGTTCAATTCATGAATTAAATAAGGCTATTCATTACTTACAATACTTCAGTAACTCAGAATGCATTGTACTAAGTATGCAAAATTAATCTTCCTTCAGTCCACCTACAGAAGTAAGATTTATGTGGAATGTTTGCTTGATAACCTAGCATAGATTACTGTACCCAGCCCCCAGAGTTGGGCAGCTGATTTTAAATATTTGATTGGCACTTTGTATGTAGCATTAAACAGATAAGACAGTTGATTTCAACATTGCTTACTGGGAAACTAGAAACAAGAGATACTTTAGTTTACCTCCATCTGCTATTTTGATTCTTTCATTTATATCCTGCTTTTTCTCCAGGAGCTCAAGGCAGCTTACATAGCACACTCTCCTACTGCTATTCCACAAAAACAGCCCAGTATGATAGGTTGGGCTGAGACATATACTGATTGGCCCAAAATCACCCAGTGAGCTTCCATGACTGTGTGTAGACTTGAATCTGATCTCCCAGGTACTAATCCAACAGTTTCATCAGTGCATCAAAAAGCATTTACATAGCGACTGGATCTAGACTTACTATATCACAACTTAAAACTATTTCCCTTTGTGGAATAGAGTCAGACTCAGCCTTGCTCCTGCTAGATGATAGAAAAGGGTTTGATACTTGCAAATTCCCTGTTCCCTCCACAGCAGCTCCCACATTGTTTTGAAAGACCAACCTATTTTCAAGTCTCATAGAAAGCATTGAAAGAATTACTAAAATTGCCCCTCATTTCTGTTGCTCTTACGTGAAATTTGATCAGGGAAATCTGGATCCAGCCTGTTTGCTCTGATCACATAAACTGGGATTCTAATGGATCTTGGTTTATCAAGACCAAGTTGCATGTGTAGTTCATTGAGTAAATCATCTAATCCTACTTTGTTTCTTCTTTACAAGCCTGGGTTATAAAATAAAGCTTCTGTTGTTCTGAATTCTGCCTGATAAAGCAGAAAAAAAACCAACAACCAGGATTGGGGCAATAGTTGACACACTAAGTATTTCTTAGCAGGAGTAACCAAATGGGAATCAAAGGACAGTTTCTACTGGTACATGATTTTTTTTCAGTTAAACAAAGATACTTTAGAATTCTTTGCTATTAATCTGTATAGTTTTTTTTCTGTTATTAAAAACTACATATACAGAAGTTTTTTAATAAGTCTTATTTATTGTTATTTTGTAATGTATTTATGTATCTAATTTCTTTGGGTTTGAACATAAAGTATGTCCCGTGAATATAATCTAATAATGTTTGTTTTGCTTTTATTGCATTCTAAATACTGCTGTTGTGATTGATTTCTGCAGCTTGTTAAGTGAAGTTATATGGACTTTATATTTTTTTTAATGGAAGAGATACTTAAAATTACAGCTGTAATCATGTATATTAAACAGGTTCAGACTCTTAATGAGCAAGATTGGGAACGTGCACAACAAGCAAGTGTGTTGGCAAATGTTGCGCAAGCCTTCGAGAGTGATGCTGATATCTCAGATGGCGAAGAGGACAGAGAAACTATATTCAGCTCAGTTGATCTCTTGTCACCTAGTGGTCAGGCAGATGCCCAAACTTTAGCCATGATGCTTCAAGAGCAATTGGATGCCATCAATAAAGAGATTAGGTACAGGATTTACTTTTGTCATTGTTTTAAAGTGTTACATTTAAAGTTCACTAATGGCCTTTTTTTCACATAAAATTAGAAGTCTGGCTTCTTTTCATTGGTTTGACCTGTTGGTGTAACTAAAAATATTAAAACCCCATTCTATTGAGGGGAGGGGGATTCCAGAAAGGAGTTGCTGTGTCAAAGAAGGCTTGTCTCCTGGAACTTGCCAAATGTAATTCACTGACAAGACATGATTACAGTGTGCCCTCTTTGCCAGATCTGATGGGGTGGGCAGATGTAATGGGGGGGGTCCCTCTCAGATAACCCAGCCCACGCCATGAATTTTATCAGAAATATACAAACTAAATTAATATATTATGGGTTGAAATCAATGACATGAGTTTTGGCTATCAATAACTTTTTGTTTTTTTGCTTACCAATTCATTATACCTAGCATATTGAAAAAACAGGATGATCAAGGCAATGATCTCTGTAAAACAGCTTATTTTCTGTTGGGTAGAATTAGCAAGCAAAGTTTTTAACATGTTTTTCATTTCCCCCAAAATTAAATTAGGGTAACCCTAACTGCTCTTATTGTAAGAATCTAAATAAGCATTTTTCAGTGATGTGTTATTAAGAAACAGGTTATTAGTTGGTTAGGTTTCATTTGTAATAGAGCATATATAAAGAGATACTACAACTTATTTATCCCAACTAATGGTAATTGCCAGTGAATCTTTAAGAAAAATACTTGCTTAAGGTGTATTTTTACTGTCAAATTATTTTTGATCTTAATTGATAATTGTATTTATTTATTTAAATATATTGGCCACCTAACTCCAATGGACTGGAGTTTGTACAGAATGGAATAATTTCAGTGGTCTTTATTTGAAATTTATGTTTCTACTTTATTCCTACAACTGTATCAAGGAATTCTACACAGATCCTAAGATTAATCCTGTAATTCAATAATTTCATATTAAATGAATACTTAAAGTAATATAACAGATATTGATAAATAAATTCAGCATATAGATTGCAGTTATTTACTGGAGTTTAAATATGTATCCTTTCCCAGATTTGCCATTGGGATGTAGGTACATTTTTATATATGCTAACTTATATGTTGTACTTGCTGGTTGCAGTGTTGCTTTGGTTAAATAAATTGCATCATTTCTTAATTCTTTAGATTGATCCAAGAAGAAAAGGAAAACACTGAGCAAAGAGCAGAGGAGATAGAAAGTCGTGTTGATAGTGGGACGTTAGACAATCCTGGTCGATTTCGATCAATGAACTCTATCCCGCCTCCCTTTCCTAGTGGAAACCTTTCTGGCTCCTCTCCACCAGGTAGTGGGATTTCTACTCCTCGAAGAATGCCACACAGTCCTGCTCGAGAAGTGGACAGACTAGGAATTATGACATTAGTAAGTATTACCTGTTACATCTTTTCTCTTTCCTTTCCCCCCCCATAAGAAAATAGATCTCTAGTATTTTCCTCATTTTACATGGTGATTATGGCACTGTTTATGAATGGAACTCCTTAGCAATAAATAAAAAATAGCAAACCCCCTAGCCATGATTTCCTGTTTTACAAGAAAGTAGTTATGAAGCTAGTAACCTTAACACTAACTTCTTTAATCATATTTTATGCAAAAGAGCAAAGAAATGCGAGAAATGCGAGAAATAAAATTAAGTGCATAAATTAAAACCTGATTGTACATACGCAGAGAGAGACATACCAGTTTATAAATCAGGTTATGGCCGTCTGAACTGCCTCTGTGTCTTGATTATGAAAGGCAAATATTCTTTCATTATGAAATATTGATAGGATTTTAACCTGAGATTTAGCTTAGCTTTAGCTGGTAGTAAATTATATCTAATATAATGTATTGAAATGTAGTTTATTTTCTTTGACATTACTAGCAGCTTTTCTACAATATATTTGGATTGTTTTTTGTTTTTTTTAATTATTAAATCTTTTAAGAATTGAGTTCTACAGGTAGGGAGTGATGGAATTTAGCAACTTAAATGGCCTCAAGTTCTGAATAGTAGATTTAACTATGTTTTGCACAATACAACTTGTCCTAAATTATTTTTCCCTCTTGACTGGGCATGGAAGCTAAGTTAGGTTGGACCTAGTTAGTATAAGCAATCCTCAACTTAACCACCACAATTAAGCCTAAGTGTTCAATTGGTAAGCGAGACAATTGTTAAGTGAGTTTTGCCCCGTTTTACAATCTTTCTGGCCACAATTTTTGAGTTAATCACTTCAATTTTAAGTTACTAATATAGTTAAGTGAATTTTGCATTCCCAGTTGATTTTGCTTTTCAAAAGATCTCAAAAGGTAATCACATGAACCTGGGACATGCAGTAGTCATAAATATGAGTCAGTTGCCAAGCATCTGAATTTTGATTGCATGAGCATAGGGATGCAGCAATGGTTGTAAGTGTGAAAAACGGTCATAAGTCACTTTTTTCAGTTCTGTTGTAATTTTGAACGGTCACTAAATAAACACTTATAACTCGAGGTCTACCTGTACTTATATGGAAGGCCTCCAGAATACCAGGAAAATGCCCGTATTTTTCGGAGTATAAGACGCACCGGAGTATAAGATGCACATTAGTTTTTGGGGAGGAAAATAAGAAAAAAGCTGACTGGGGGTGGATCTGCCTCCTGGA
>JANHFM010004944.1:16906-30034 GCA_032468115.1 Grayia smithii | reverse complement strand
CGCCCCCCCGCGGGGGGGGGGGGGAAGAAAGGGTGAGGAAAAGAGGGCAGCGTGGACCGGCCGGCTCTTTCTTATAGCGGCTTCCTCTTCGCCCGGCGGGATGGATGGCGCGGCCGAGATCGCTGCTCTTTGAAAGAAAGAAGAAAAGGGAAAAGGGGGGAGGAGGAAAGAAAAAGGAAAAAAAACCCGGGCAGGGGAAAGGAATAAGCCCAGCCTGGCGAGTAATTCTGGCGTGGATCTCGGTTGCGACTCCGCGATCAGAATCCAGGCAGTGGCGGCGTTGATGCAGAGGCCAAGGTGGGGCCGCCCCTGCGATTTTGGCTTTTTGCAGACTCTGCTGGGCAAGGCTGATGGGGCGCCGCTTGGCATCCTGGCGGCTGCCTGGCTTTCTTTGCTTCTAGGGCTCTTTGTTCTCCGGCGGCGAGGCCGATGACCCAAAAAAAAAAGAAAGGGGGGGGGAGAGTTGAACCCTTCTTCCCCCCCCCCCCCTTGCCCGGTCGGGAGGATGCGATCCGGCCGATTCCTGGCTCGCTCCTCGCCGCCTCCTTCCTTTGCTTCTTGAATGCAGAAAGGAGAGAGGACGGGGACGGTTCCTCTTTCGCCGTCTTTGATCAGCGCGAGGTGGGTAGGGTGGATATGGCATGGCAGGAGAAGCGGGTCCGGGTCTGCAGGCGCGTGACTTAATGCTTCCCTGGCTGGGTCTGCGGGTAGAGGAATGGGTTGGCTTCCTTCCTAAAAAAAAATCCCTTGGGAAGCACAGTTAGACAGTTATCCCAGTTAGACAGTTATTTTTTTAAAAAGCTAGAAATTGTTAAAGTGGAAACACTTTTTTCCCCCCCCTCTGGAAAGTAAAACCGGTTTTAAAAAGGATCCAAGTTCTAAGTAGGGGCAATAATTTTATTAGGACAACTCAAAAGGTCCTGAAAGGACACATAGTTTCAAGGTATTATTTATCTGTTGTGCCATTTTAGAAGATTAGGAGAGATCTTACTGGGAGCCAAGATGCATTTTTGTGATTTTAAGTAGGGCCTCCCTGTATTCACACACATACAAAAATTGCAAGAAATGGGCTGGTAAATCATGGAGGCCAGCCAGTCAATTAAATGTGATCACTGTTGATTAGTATGGAGATTTGCATAGGTCAAATCCACATTGATAGCTGTGGATGTTTTGTTGCTTCTGTGGACATAAATGCAGAAGTAGATTTGATACCAGAACTGATTTTTGGAATGGGATTGGAATGGAATTTTTGGGGGTGGAATATTCATTGCTTGTGATTCAGTAAGTCACACAAAATCTTACTCATGGGCAACTGGCAAGGAGATATTTGATTCACCCAGTCTGAGAACAGTATAGCAGTAGATTAGCCAGCTTTTAAATATCTATGGGGTATTCATTTCATTATCTATACATGGTTTCTTAGGATTTTGGTTTCTTAGGATTTTAGTGCAAAATGTACATTAATCTCTTTTCAAGATCAAAGTAATCTTGGATTTTAGGGTTTTTAGTGCAAAGTATGTATCTGCAAAAATTGAACTCAAATTTCTGTGTTTCATTTAAGATACACTGCCTGTATTCTTGGCTGCTTTTAACAATTCTTTCCTCCCATCATTCCTTTCTACTCTTCTAGCAGGAATTGCACCTAGAGACTATTGAGGGTTATGACCTTCATGTATGTTTTCTTGATTTGCCATTTACTTTCTCCACACTGACTCATGACCAAACTGAATTTACAAAAGTCCTGCAGCAATGTACATTCCTTGTACTTGCCCTGGTGCTCCTCTGTTTTTCAGTTTTGAAGACGATGTCACATTCTTACTAAACAATTACTGTATAGGAGGCAGACTACATTTCAAAACTATGATCAGAAATGAGATTGTGAAATGTACGTTTTTGTAGGAGAAAAGCAGGCTGAGCTAGAAGGCCTGGGTTAATAGAAAAACAGAATAACAGACTTGGAAGGGACCATGGAAATCTTCTAGTCGAACACCCTGTGCAAGCAGGAAACCAGCCTATGCCATTTCAGACAAATGATTGTCCAATCTCTTTTTAAAAACCTCCTATGTTGGAGCACCCACAATTTCTGAAGGCAAGTAATTCCACTGATTAATTGTTCTGTCAGAAAATTTCTCCTTAGTTCTAAATTGGTTCTGTCCTGATTAGTTTCCATCCATTGCTGCTGCTTCTGCCTTCAGGGGCTTTGGAGGGGCTTTATGGCAGTCCCTTAGATACTGAAACACTCCTATCATGTCGCCCCCAGTCCTTCTTTTTATTAAATATGTCATTGGTTTGTAGTTGTTGCCACAAGAGACCCAAGTCCAGCCTCTCTTGAATTCTGTTGACCCTCATCTAGCACCAATTGAACTTTGAATGTTGGTTGGCTAGATTCTTGTGTGTAAGTAGCAATAATAAACTCTTCTGTGCTTTGAATTTAACAAATGTGCCTAGGTATTTGCACTTGACAGTTTTGGACAGTTTGAATTGTTGGAAACACTGGCCACACTGAAAAGGGAAGGTACTGAGAGAAGACAGATGAGAGAACAGCAAAGGTTATGAGCTTGGACAGCCCAATTTTTTGTTCAATTTGTATCTGACCTTTTGTTTAGGAGCTGAGGCTCACAACAGTGTAGGCTCCTGTCCTCTCATTCTTCCCTTCCATGATCCCTCCTAAGTGGGTTGGGTTAAGAGAGAGTAGTAGCTGGTCTAATATTACCCAGTGAACTTCTGTGGTTGAACATAGAATCCCTGAGTTCAGTTCCACATTATTAACCCTTACCCTTCCTGAATTAAATTAGGCACACATTTGGGTTAATTGTAGTGAATTAAGACTGCTTTACTTCTGAAATGTTCACACTGCCTTGATTTGGGGAAATTTTCTTAAGTAATTTAGGTCAGTATATTTAGTTTTATCTGCTTCAGTTTGCATGCCAGGCTACTTCAAAAGCATAGAACCAGTTGCAGCTTAGCCATGCAATCAGTGCATACCTCAGACTCAAATGATTAACTCAGAAGGATACAGGAGAGATTTCCTGTAATACCTGCAGTAACATGTCACGCTGTCCATTATGAAAGTGAGTTTACTGAGAAAGTTTAAATTTCTCTTGGAATCTTTTCCTTAAATATGGAGATTCCTGTACAAATACAGTGACTGTTAGGAATTACAACTTCTAGATAACTTGAATTAATTTGCCTATGCTATTTATCTCTTTCCCAAAATATAACTACAAATCACAATGCTATTCTCCTTTCTCTGTGGAGTTCTCGGTGCTTTCTGAGCTTGGTTCAATGATCTGCCCTCTCAGTGTTGTGTTCCTCTTGGTAGTTTCTTGATTAGGCTATTGTTTACTGTTTGATTGTCTGAGTTGATAGTTCCTTGATTGGAATATTTACTGCTTGATTGTTGGTCTAGTATTAGTCAGAGTAATAGTAGCAGCTGTTGAGTGGTCTGAGCTTTCCATTCTGCCACCACCCCTCCCCTTACCCAAATTGCTATGTCATTGGTGACTTGTATGGCATGGATAAGCTCTGTCCAGCCTACTGTCCAGTAGTTGGAAAGAAATTAGCTGGAAAAACAAAGGGTACAGTAAAGGAAATATAAGCCTTTGCACTTCTAACCACATCTGGTGTAGAACATTGGAGGAGCTATTGCTGGAGCAGAACCTTCAGCCTTTCTTCAGTATGAAACTGAAGCCTAGAATAGAACAAAAGCTGAAAATACTTACTACAATTCAGCATTTCTGATTTTGGGTTGGATCTCTGAAAGTTACATTCTAATTTGCTGCAATTTAATCCTACATTTTTTTTCTTTGAAATAAACTGCAGAGAATTCACTGGGATTTTCTCTTGGGTACATACAGGAAAGGCAACAACCTTATTTCGGTTGATTATATTTATGAGATAATATTTTAATGTCATAAAACAACTTTATGGGATTTTGGTGCATCTTCAATTATCTTTGAGTAGAAAGATTGTATTAGTGTCTTTGTTAAAGCTTTGCTTAATAGCATGATAGCTTCCATTGTAGTGGCAGTTCATTAGTATAAAATATGCAGAATATCTGACCTAATCACTTTTTTAAGACCTGTAATGGTAGAAATGAAAAGTTGTCCAGCAGTAAATATTCAGAAGTGAATTAGCTAAACAAGAAGGCCTATAAAGTGTTTGTTCAGATAAATATCTTTTTATATTCACAATGTGCTTTAAAAAAATGAGTGAATTCTACAAGTATTGATGTTTCTTGAAGTGCTGGCAGGAATTATGCTTAGAAGTTGAATAATAGCTAGAGGAAACTATTTCCTCCTTCCAAAATTAGTCTGAGAATTTTCTTGCAATAATTTTTGGCATCAGTTAAATCTATCAAAATTAACATTATTGGCTGCATCTAATCACTGAAATACATTGTGATTCTGTGGACTGAAAAGCCATTTTGTATGGTGGTAAATGGGTGATTTTTAAAAAAAACACCTTGTTTTGGACCTTTTTTTAATACTGTTCATGTGTGTTCTGATATTACAGATGTGGAAAGCATCGGCAGGCCACAGCATCAGTCTGAGCCAGGATGATGGTGCTGATGATTGGGAGACAGATCCTGACTTTGTGGTACAATTTTGAACTAAATTTAAGAATTATCTTTAAAAAAATCACTTTTACAATTGAAAGTGGGAAAATTGAATGAACTTATTAACTCAGAATTTAAAAACTGTTGGGAGGATATGTGTGTGTGTGTCTAAGAATGTGGGAATTCTGCTTTAGGTTTCCTTAAATATGGATGTGAAGTCCTTGGTCTAATGAACTGACCAAATTCAGTAGTGGCAGGGAAATAGAATGATGGAGCTTGCTTAAAACCTGGGTTCAACTGTTGTAATAAAACCTCTTTTTCAATGTACTTTACAGAATGATGTAAGTGAAAAAGAACAGCGCTGGGGTGCTAAAACTGTCCAAGGATCTGGTCACCAGGAACATATCAAGTAAAATGATTTTTTACAAAATATATACTGTGATATTTTGATTTCCAGTGGTAGTTTTAGGTATAATTTCTAGAACAATTGGTGGGCAAGGACGGCTATAAGTTTATGGAGTGGCAGCCCCAGTGCATTTCAAAGGTCTGGTTAGGGAGTTTTAGAGCAGTAGTGTGCTAGAGCTTAGATCTCTGAATTTGGGCTTGATGATGGCCAAGAATTGTTGAGTATAGAGTTATGCAGGAAAAGACAGTACTGTCATGTCTTAGCTTTGGAATAAGTCCTGACAGAAAACTTGCTTTATCTATGGAAGAAACACATGTTCTGAAACCTATTCATGACAGATGGTTAATGACTGAACTCGATTACATGAACATCAGCTCAGCCTGCCCCTATAATTGCCATAGATATTGCTCAACTGTTATAATTATCCTATTTATACTGTCATTGTTACAATTATTACTGAGTTGTGAGCTCTTCTTGGATGTGAGAGAAGAAGTACCTCCATGAAGGCTGTGCAAAATAATCCATTCCAGAACTTTCTTGGGAGCTATAGAATCTTTGGTTCTTCTGAATGATGCCAACACAGCTGTTCCCTGGGTGATCTTGCACGGTTTTTTTGGAAATAAATCCAGCCCCAAAATATTGGTACATTACCTCAGGAATGTCTGAATTGCAGTGGTCCAGAGCAGTGTTTTTTAACCTCAGCAATTTTAAGATGTGTTTCTGGGAGGTGAAGTCCACTCATCTTAAAGTCTCTAAGGTAGAGCAACTTAGCCATTTCCAGGTGTGTGGACTTCAAATCCCAGAATGCTGCCATCAGCAGAGCCATTGATGAGAATTCTGGAAGTTTGAGTCAGCACACCTGGGAGTGGTCATGGTTAGGAAACACTTCTCTAGAGGAAGATTTGAAGATCAGTGTAACTAAAAGTTAAAGGTGTTTTCAAGTAATTAACCACTTTTGAATATTAGCCTACGAATTATGAAAGGATTCATAATTGTTTCTCCATAAAGTTCAGGGATATGACAGGTTAAACCTGTTTTCCCACTGTACTTACTTCAAAACATATTTTGGAAAAAAAAATGTAGCAGTTAACTGATTTTAACAATATATGAGAAACACAGTTTTAAAAATGTCATAGTATCTCTATTCTAGTTCAGAAAAACTCCTGGGAATAATATAGCTGCATTTCATATTCTTGGGAATTGGAAGAAAATCAAAATGCTTGTGGATTTTTTAAAATCAGTGGCTTGGAATCCTTTTCTGAGCATCTGTGTCCTCATTGACAAATGTGATGAGTCTGCAAAGAAAGTAATTTATTATTAGATTTATTAGGTGTGAATAGTAGAACAGAGGTCTCATTTACATATTTCAGGGTAATAATATATCTAGAATTGTGTCATGTGTCAACCTTTAAATCATCCTGCTTGCATCCTGCTTGAATGATTTAAATTAATGTTCAAGTAGGATGATTTAAAGATTGAATTAAAGTATAAAAACAAAACAGAAAAAAACCTAAGAGAAACACAATAAAATTAGAGATAGGAGAAATCTCACTAAAGTCAAATCTATTTAAAAAATGTAAGTTTCAATTAAGCTATGAAATATTACTTTTCCTGTGGTGTATTATCATTATTGCTTTTCCTTTATGGATTGTTCCATTATTGTAACAGGAATGGGATATTGGAATAAGGCAAAACTACACCCAGTTACATTTTCCTTCTGGTTGTGAGGTGGCAACTATTTGTGCTTGCTTTCTTCATAGTCCCATGGATTTCTGGGAGCATGTAGGATAAATATAAGAGACCAGATAATTGTGTGTTTTGGATATGAGAATTATGATTACTCTTATGATATTATTTGTTTGTTTGCTTCCCTTCCAAAGCATTCATCAACTTCGAGAAAATGTATTCCAAGAGCACCGGTCCCTCAAGGAGAAAGAGCTTGAATCGGGACCCCAAGCTTCCCATGGCTATGGAGGGAAGTTTGGTGTGGAACAGGACCGCATGGACAAAGTAAATTTCAAGGAATTGGCTTGGTTGCTACTCTTAGGGATTGGATATGTTGAATTCAGTTATTGTCCTACATTTTGAGACCTACTATCTGTGATTTCTTTTCATTCAGATCTTGATGGAGAAAGTTGAACCAACTTAACTTGACAATCTAGCCATCTCTCAAGATTATCATTAAATATTGGGAAGGGGAACACAGTTGTTTCTTCTCATGCTTATTTTTGCAGATGCCTAGGAACATTTTGCCGTACAGAGTTCACTCTGCCTTTTAAAGCTATGACTCATTTAACAAAACCATTATAATCTTGTTTCCATAAAAATGCCGAATTGTAAGAAGTGAATCCGCCTTAAATGAAAATGAGGCAATTTGCATTGTAGCTTAGCGCCATAATGTAAACACAGCCTTTGAGTAAATGCTATAATGATTTTTCTTTTGATTTAATGCATTCTTCTCAAACAAGTTTTGAGAAATGAAGGCCTTGGGAATTCATTTTGTGTATTTTTGCTTTTTTCATATAGATTTTTATCTCCCAATTTTTTTTTCATATATATCCCAAGGGAGTGAGTATACCAATACTCCTTCTTCCTCCTCTTATTTTCCTCCCAACAACAATCTTGTGAGGTGAGTTCGGCTGAGAGTGAGTGACTGGCCCAAAGCCCCACTGCTGTTTTTTATGTCAATTTATACTCTTTTCTATAACAGTTCATGACATGACTGGGGACAATACATAAATAATAGAATTCAACAACAAAAAGATGAGAGCCAGTTTGGTGATGGGATTAAGGCACTGAGCTAGAAACTAAGACATTATGAGTTTTAGTCGTGCCTTGAGCACAAAGCCAACTGTGTGACTTTGGGACAGTCACTCATGCTCATCTCTAGGAAGAAAAAGGCTATGACAAATCATTTCTGAAAATCTTGCCAAGAAAACTGTAGGGACGTGTCCAGGAAATTGCTAGGAAGTAGCATTGACTGAAAGGCATACAAATAGAGACATGAAATGCAGAGCATTAAGGCTTAATTTCAACATTATATTAAAGTAAAATACATTTTGGCTTTTGCCAAAGGCAATGAGTGAACTCAGCTATCTCAGCTGGCCTATCTCAGCTCCCAAATCAGACTGAGCTGTAAGAACCTACCTCTATCAGCTAGTTCTCTGATAAACACATACACGTGCCCTGACTGATCACTCTCACTATGGCAGATACTTTGTGAGATTGCCCATGATATGCTACTAAAATTATTGCAGATAAAATTCTGCATGAATTCAAGCAGAAACAGTCTTTGGGGATTCACCATTCAATTCAAGTCATTCAAGTCTCGTTCCAAATTGGATTCTGTACATAGCAGTGCATACTTTTGGCCATACCTTGTGGTCTGCACTGAATGGTCACTGATTATCTCCTTAATAATTATACTACTGCTACTTAATATTAATTTAGGAAGGAAAATTGTGAAACAGATGGGAAAATAACACTCACTGAATGTTTACTCTTGCTTCATCATGGTATTGGAGAAAAAAGAATCCAAAATTCATTCTGAATGTGAAATTAGAGCAAGCATCAAAGTAAAAATGGACGGAATTGATGAAATAGGCTGTATTTCTTAGCATGAAATTTGAAAATGCCTGTGTGTTTTTAATCTGGTACACATACTGATCCCAGACAGGTGAAATGTAATGTCATTGTATCGAAGTCAAATGCAGTCTTCTCCAGCTATGCTGGGAATATAATTTGAAAAATGGCCATGGTGGTTGAGAATTCTGTGAGATACTTTTGACATAGCTGAAGGGCACACATTTCCATAGTTTCTATATTTTGTTGTATTAAAAAATAAAGATGGGAAATCATAGAACATATGCTTCAAAAGTTGCTGAATCATAAGAAATAGTATATATAGTTAGCCTTGCTTTGTCTCTTCTTCTCCCTCATAGCAACAGGAATATGCAGGCCAAATGTGTAGGAAGTTGTTAAAAGTTTGATAGAGACTTTAGGAAATGAAGTGGGTGTGGTGTGCCTTTCTGTAAATATGAGCCTTCATAGATGGCATAATCAGCTGGATTCATTTGCAGTTTCCCAGATGCTCATTGGTAAAACAATGTGCCAGCAAACTTGATATCTTTGGTGATGTTAATGACAATTAAGAAACATTCCTTTCTCCCAGCCTCCATCATCTTTAGCTAATCTGAGTTGGTAGGTGGAGATTTGAAGATCCTCCACTTTATCCAACTTTAAACAAATCACAAAAACCTGGCTTTGGATTAGTGTGTGATCAGACTCCTGTAAGAAAGGAAATGGAGTGAATGTTGTTTGGATTTGCACATTCCAGGTGACTGCTCCTTTTTTAACATGGTTTTTTTTATTGCGAAGTTAACTCTGAATTATTTTTGTGTGGTGTGGCCTAGAAATTGCTAAATGAACAAATGCTCAAACTATCTTGTTATTAGAGCCAGTTTAAATGCAGCATTGACTAAAACCTGGAGAGCATTGTAAGTAAAGGAGACTGGTTATTGTTGTTATTTATTACGTTAATATGCTGCTTTGCTACAGTTTCTTTCAGCTGCATCTTAAAAAGGCAATTAAACTTCCATAGTAGAAAAGTAATGTGATCCATAGCAAAAAAAAAACCTTACGATCAGTAATAATAGAAAATGTACCTCTTTGACAGTGTCTTGCTTGTAGTCATTCCAAATGTGCATTTACATACTTATTTTCCTTGTGGGTGAAAGGAGAAATATTTAGATCAAATGCTTAGATCAAGTCCTGGTATGAAGGGCTTAATGAATCCCGAAATGAAGGCACTGAGATAGTTAACAAGACTCCTAATTTGTGTATGGCCAGCATGTGGTCTGGATGGCAGTCCCAATCATCTGAGTAGAGCATCGCTTGTTAGGATTTCTTATAAACAGCGATGTTCAGTGTGCAGCTGCCAGATGCCCAAAACATTTCATTTGAGTGAAATTGAAAGGAAGGCTTCAGCCTGCTGCAACATATTCATGTACACAAGTAAAATGTGGCTGAGGCTAGTTTAGGATGACGGTTCAAGTCGAGTCATTATGAATAACTTAACAAAGGCTGTCTTCTTTTTTTCCCCTTTCAGTCAGCCGTTGGTCATGAATATCAATCCAAGCTTTCTAAGCATTGCTCCCAGGTGGATTCAGTTAAAGGCTTTGGTGGCAAGTTTGGTGTGCAAGTTGACAGAGTTGACCAGGTAACAGACCTTCTGTGCATTTAGCTTTGTGCACTGTTGTGGGTTGTTATATTTTTTTATGTTGCATGTTTTCCAGCTTTGCTTGAATAGCTTTTACAGCTGTTCCCCTTTCTGAAAAATTGTTCCGATACTTTATTCCAGTTCCTAGTGTTTATGTTTGCACAAAATAAAGGAAAGAGAGCAGTGAGAAATTTACCAGGTAATCATCTTAAAAGCATGATTATAAAATATACTGAATTGTATATGAAAGACTTGTGATAGTTGTATTGCAAGCTGAACCAAGAATGTATATATATTTTGTTTTATTTATTTCTCCATTATATCTATATCCCACCATGATCAGAATCCCCTCTTTATAGTATAGTGATTTTTTTTTGGGGGGGGACACTTGTATTAGAAGGTTTAAATTTGTAACGTGTTATACTTACACAGGGATTTTGATATCCTGACAAAGAATTTATGAAATACTTTTTCATAAATCCTTTTTAATGCTTATATATTGATTAGAAGCACTGATTGGTAGCTATCACTTTTAAAATGGCTTGGAGAACTGGAGTTGGCAACAGGGCCTATAGGTGCCAGGGCATGGATTGGGGTCCCAAATAGCATCCTCTCATCTAAACTACAGTAATACGATGGTGTAAAAATGGCAGAAAACTCAGGTAAATGCTGGGCCCATTTGAAAATGGGGAGGACCTCAACTGTTGAACAAGATTGCTCCAAAATATAGCTATCTCCTGAAAAGATGACTGTTTCTAACTTTTATAAATGAGAACTTTTTGTTGCATTATTTTTCTCTGCAGTCTGCTGTGGGATTTGAATACCAAGGAAAAACAGAGAAACATGCTTCTCAGAAAGGTAATTCACGCTCTGTTCAAAGCATATAAATGATTTGACAAAATCTGCTTTGGAGTTATTTTACTTAAATACATGTACATAATCAATCCACAGGTAGAATAAAAATTTACCACAACACACTGAATAAGATACTTTATCATTACTTTCTCTCTTACCAGTTAATTGCTGCAGGTATTAATAAAGCCTAGTAAAGCAGATCCCAATTTTTAGCAAAATAACCTGGAATCAAGGAAAAACTTCCTAACAGTGAGGGTAATTAACCGGTTGCCTTCAGAAATTGTAGGTGCTTCATTACTGGAGGTTTTTAAGAAAAAACTGGACAGATACCTCTGAAGTGGTATAGGATCTCCTGCTTGAGGTCCCTTCCAGCTCAATTCTGATTCATTGATGACACTTATATGGATGCTTAATGTGTGAGCCTATAGAGTGATAGAGCAGTTACATGGCTAAAAAAAATAAGCATTCCTGAATGATAGCCTTTTGGAATTAATATTTGGATTGATGACAGTGATACTTAGCATCATAAATCACTGCTTCCCTCATTTTGAAAAGTAGAGTGCTAAGGCAGGAAGTGATAAAATAGCAGAAATTGTGTTGACTTGTTAAGAATTTGTTATTGGTAATGCAGGTCACAATCCAAATTGCTGAGACAAATGTAAAGATCTTTAATACTGGCAGAAATTCTGAAGGCATCTTAAATTCCCTTTGAAGAGTTTCCAAATTCTAGGACATTTTACCTATAGTACATAGTGGTGCTATCAAATAATGGGATTCAATGTGGGATGTGGAACATTTATCAGTGAACTTGATCATAACTAATTTATCAGCAGTGATACCCATTCTTTTGTTCTGCTGCTCCTACAGTAATTTCTGATACATGGTGTATTTTACTCTCTTCTCAGACTACTCAAGTGGATTTGGTGGGAAGTATGGTGTTCAGGCTGACAGAGTAGACAAGAGTGCCATGGGATTTGATTACCAAGGAAAAACAGAGAAACATGAATCTCAGAAAGGTTTGTTGCTAAGACGATATCATAGCAAGGTTCTAAATAATTACTTCTCTTTACAAGACTGCAAGAATTCTTCTTTTTATAGCTTCATTATCACTTCATTTCCAAGAAGTTACTGTATTTTTCGGAGTATAAGATGCACTGGAGTATAAGACGCACCTAGATTTTAGAGGTTGAAAACAAGGAAAAAAGTATTCCTTTTCACATTTGAAGACCTCTGGGTTAGGGCAAGGATCTTCAAACCTGACAGCTTTAAGACTTGTGGGCTTCAAGTCCCAGATTTCTGGGACTTGAAGTCCGCAAGTCTTAAAGCTGTCAAGTTTGAAGACCTCTGGGTTAGGGCAAGAGACTTCAAACTTGACAGCAGCGCTGCCTGAGGAGCTGCCTGCTGAGCCACTCCCCTTCACTGATGTCGCTGGTCACCTTCCGCTGCCACCTGAGGAGCCGCCTGCGAAGCCGCCCCCCATTGCCACTGCTGCAGCTCACCTGCCACTGCTGCCTGAGGAGCCGATGCAGATTGGCGCTTTCTGTGGGCGCACCATGGAATGAGAGCTGAGAGGTGATCGACGCATTCAAAGAGTTTTTCGCATTTCTGGGGATTGGATGCTTGCCTCATGCCTGATCCAGCAAGGTGAGCATGGCAGCGTGACCTGAGCATTTCCCCCAGAGGCTTGCTTGTTAAGTCCGGCAACCAAAGGAACACACGTCGGCTCCTCAGGTGGCGGCAGAAGATGAGTGGCGACTGTGGTGAAGGGGGGTGGCTCGGCAGGTTCAGGCAACATTCGGAGTATAAGACGCACCTGGATTTTCACCCTCTTTTTTGGGGGGTAAAAAGGTGCATTTTATACTCTGAAAAATATGCTATTCGGCAGAATAGTCTATAAAAAATGCTCTTAAAAGTAAAAAAAAAAAAAGGCTCTGACAATCACAGCTGAGCCTCGCAATCATCAGAGCTTTTTTTACCTTTTAAAAGCATTTTTACAGACTATTCTGCCAAGTAGGTTGTAAAAAAATACTTTTAAAAGGTTAAAAAAAAGACTCTGACAATCATGAGGCAGAGCTGTGATTGTCATAGCCT
>JANHFM010004943.1:64003-75364 GCA_032468115.1 Grayia smithii | reverse complement strand
ATTCTATTCTATTCTATTCTATTCTATTCTATTCTATTCTATTCTATTCTATTCTATTCTATTCTATTCTATTCCTGTATTCTCTAATCTTGCCCTTTCCAATCCATTCATGTCATTTAACAGAATACATTTTCCTTGAATCTCATTCAGGCAGAATCTTGCTCAATTTTTGCTGTACTAAACAAACCAAAAATACAAAAACAAATGGTTTCTTTACCTAACTGCTTATTGTCGGCATGTTTTTCTTAACATTCAGTTGAAACCTCCCTCTTGTATAACTTTTGTCAATTCCATCTATTCACTCTATTTCCCCAAGAACAATTTTTTGCTCTTTTTCTGCATGTCAGCCTTTTAGGCATCTGATAGTTGCTGTTATCTTCCGTCTTCTTTATAACTAAGCATGCTGAGTTCCCTTAATCTTTCAGACTTACATTCCATGTCTGCAATTTAACTACATCATTCAGAATATCAAACACTCAGAAGCAAAACATAATATTATTCATGAGTATTGAAGAACTCCAACAAACATATTATTTGTCTAAGTCCAAGGTTTTAATCTCTCTATCCATTTCAGACCAGTTTACTGTGTTAGACTTGACTCAAGGCCTATTAAAACCTTTTCCATTCTAGGTTGTGATAAAAGTTAAAATGCCATGTAGTTAAATAGAATTAAACAACGACCTCAAGTGGCAGGAAAATTGGCCTGAGGTTTTCATTTTATTAATAACCTGAGGCAAAGTGCAAGATGTTGTCCTCATCTATTCCACAAATAGATACCAACAGAACGATAGTATCTTAATTCTGAATATAGGATGCCATATTTGCTTCAGAAAATCTGGGCAGACTGACTGCATGTACCCCAATTCTCTACTGCCCCTGAAGCATTGGCCTTATCCTTTCTAATGATGAGCATCGTATGACAGTTACTGAGAAGGCAGCACCAGTCCATCTCTAGATGAGCTGACTATTTTGGGTTTCTTAGAAGACCTCATCCCATTCTTTCTATTGTGGTAAGATTCAAATGGCAGTCGTCCTGTCTTTCTTTCTTTCTTTCTTTCTTTCTTTCTTTCTTTCTTTCTTTCTTTCTTTCTTTCTTTCCTTTCTTTCTTCTTTCTTTCTTTCTTTCTTTCTTTCTTTCACATTTATATAGCTGTCCATCTTTCAACCAACTTTGTGTAGCTCCTAATCGAGAATTAAAGACATATAAAATTATATTAAAACTGTAAAACTCATCTGACTAAAACATTAACAAAAATACAAAAACCTGGCAGTTCTAATGTCTGATTATTTATTTTTATTGATTGATTGATCAAATTTGTTTTCCACCCATCTCATGCTTCAGGCAACCATGAGCAACTGAAAAGATGATCTAGTCTTCTACCAGTGCTAGGGTGGAAAGTCAGGTCTTCAGAGCCTTATTGAAAGCTGAAAGGGTGGTGGCCTGTCAAACTTCAGAGGAAAGAGTGTTCCACAGGATAGGGGTTGCCACGGAAAAGGCACACTTCCTAACTCTCATCAGATGCCAATATTTAGGGTTGGGGACTAGGAGTTTGTTCACCCTATTTGACTTGGTAGGACAGGTAGATGTTCTTAGGGAAGACATGTTATACAGAATAGAAAGGGACACCATTTTGTTTTTGCCTCAGGCAGGAAAACATCTTGGTCTGACTTGATGTGCCAGTGATTCTCAGTAGCACATTTATTGCTTTTGAAGTATTTGGAATAGTTGAATCCTATAATACGACAACAGCACTTTCTTAAAATACATGTATATATTTCATTTCCTCCTTTGTCTCTGGGAGAGAGTGTAGAGCTCAGATAGATTACATTAATCAGCTGCTAGAGTCTTTTAAAGCTTATTTTCCTCTTCCTGTGAGAAGTATCGCACTGTGCATAATGTAACATGCTGTTACATTTAAAATATTTCAATAGACTTTGCAGGAGAAAAAAAGCCTTAAAAATAGTTTCTAATTACTTGTTCTTAGGAAAATCACATCTAAATTATGAGCAATTTTTTTTTAAAAAAATGCAGGTCAAATGTTTAAGAACAAAAGGGTTAGGTCATAATTACAAGGCAGGGGAAGGTAGCTTGCACAGCAGCAAAACAAGAAAAGATTTTAGGATCATGAGCTCTTCTGAATTGCCAAGGCTGGGCAAGTACTTAGATTCAGTACTTCTGAACAATTGCTGGAAATTGTTTGTTTAAAAGGTATCCATGGTCTACCATTTGCAATTCTTACACTGCAGTGCTTCTAGCCTTCATTGTCAGAATGATGCTGAGAAATTTACAAGAATGCAGCCATGGATAAGATAGCAGATGGCCAATACAAGGCATTGTATTCTGGTTCTTTAAGTGGCAAACAGGATATACTTGCAGTATTTAAAGAAAAAGATAGAAGATCAGACCTGTTAATAATTCTTAAAAATTGGGATTGGCAGTGGACTGTTGCAAATGGCATGCTACTTCTCAGATGCAAGCCAGCCAGGCCATCATACCCTCTTCCCATGAAACTCCATTCTAGGGTTTTTCTTCTCTTTTTAAAGGTCAATTTGCATGCTAGTCCTGCTAAAAATTCATTAGACTGCCTTCAGGTGATGGATATGTGAGCTTCTCTGGTTATCTGGGATGAGTTCAGACCTTTGACTCCTGTGGAAAAGGTCCTTGGCCTGATAAGACCAGCCACTTATATTTTATTCCATGTTCCTCCTGGCTGGTTAGGGACAACATTTGGATCCACATGATAATGTTTACTTTTTTGAAGGAGGAGATTGTGCCCCAGCCTGAAGAAAGTGACAGTATATAAACTTCTTATGAAATTTTCATTGGAATGGATGGTTTGGATAATTTGTATTTGTTTTATTTCTGGGAAATGATTGTTTCTGGGAGAATGTGGGGAGGTTTCAGCTTCAAAGACTCTGGAAAATATGGATTATATAAACCCTTTTCAGTCCAGTTTGGTAATGTATAGCCTTGAGGATGGTCTGACAAATCCAGACCAGGGATATACTGAAAATGCATTGGGTGTACTTGCAAATGACCTATGTTTGGAACCAAGATTGTGGTAATGCCACCATCCCTGTTCTTTGACTTCTTTGATGTCCAAATTACCAGACATCAGGAATGGAGGCATGGTATCCTTCTGTTTCTGTGTTTGGATCTACCTGCTGGTTTCGGGGGAAACATAATTTATGTGGGATACATCAAGACTTGAGAGTCTCATTCCCCTTGGTTAATATTGTCAGCTTTTCAAGGGAGACCAAACTAGGAAACCAACATTATGAATGCTAATACATAATTTTGTTTTGTTTTGTCCAAGTAACAGAATATTGCAAGTTTGATTTCTGCCTAAGCCTCAAATTTCTTTTATCTGACTGGTTGCAGTTCTTCCTCCTGCTCCTCAAGGTTACTGTTATAGCTTATTATGAACACCTATGTGAGGCAACTGGGTACAATCATCTGTTGATTCAGTGGCTGGTACTGATGATATTTAATTATGTACCTAGCCCTAGCCAGCCAAATGATGTTGTCAAGCTCCTATCCCAGTGCCTGGAGGCTATGTGAATCTGGATGGGGGAAAATAGCCTTAGGCTTAACTTTGTCAAGAGTGAATGACTGTAGATGTTTGAACCTCTCAAACCTGAAGTGGTTCAAATGTTGGTTCTGTTTGGGATTGCATTCTCCTCTTCAGCACTGGCAGTTTGGGGGGTGGGGTCTTCTCAGATTAATAGGTCCTTCTGAAGCAGCAGATAGTAACTGGGACCAGACAGCATTGAACCACTAGTTGATACCAATTGTTCCCATACCTAAATTGGGATGCCCTTAAAACAGTCTCTCATGCATTGTTCACTGTTTGATTGGATTATTGCAATGAATTGTATATGGGTCTGCCCCAGGGGTGAAATCTAAAAATTTTCCCTACTGGTTCTGTGGGCGTAGCTTGGTGGGGGTGTTTCCTATGACTGAGTGGGCGTGACCATGTTGACATCACTCACAACCATGCCCACTAAGTCACATGACCCTCACCCCCACCAAGTCACTTTAAAACTTTATTTCTATTTTAAAACTCTATTTTCCCCTGTCACAAGATGCCTGCAGCCACAGCCTCTTTTTTCAGTGCTCCTAGAGGTGCTTCTTGTGCCAAAAATGCAGTGGCTGCAGATGTCTTGTAGAGAAACTTACCAGAGCCATGTTCCCCTTCTTAAATACGCAGGGAGAGGGCCAGGCCCAGCCATGCCACCGCAGATCCTGCGGCAGTTTCCCTTCGGCCTGGGCAGCGGCAGTTATCTGTCCAGAACAGGACATGGGGCGGGGGAGATTCCAATACTGGCTGAGCGATTGCAGTGCTTCCGCAGCAACAGGCATGCTGTGGCCACCTTACCCACCTTCGCCTCCATGCGCTGCGCTTGGAAGGAGCCACCACTGCTGCTCCCCCTCCCTCCCTGGCTGCACAATGTGCACACGTCCACCTGACCTCCTGAAGCAACCCTGCTGCGGTTCGCTTTCATTTTGACAATGGTGTGCATTTAAGGAGAGCAAGTGTCTTCTCCTGAATGTGGTGCTGGCATTCTAGAGGAGGAGGAAAATGAAAGCCAGTGCTCTGTTCAGGAGAAGACGCTCGCTTTCCTTCTTAAACATACACCATTGCCTGCTGCGGCTGATGAAAGCGAACAGCAGCGGCGCGGTGGTGCTCTGGGAGGGCAGGCTGGCCGCAGACATCCCGGGGCTGCTGCACATGCATATGCACATGTTCACTTTCTTCCTTCTCCACCATGAAATGAAAGTGAACAGCATGGGGTTGCTTTGGGAGGGCAGGTGGACATGTGCACATTGTGCAGCCAACGCTGGGAGGGAGAGCGCCAGCGCCAGCGGTCCCTTCCAAGCACAGTGTATGGAGGTGAAGGTGGCTTTGGTGCACCTTTTGCTGTGGAGGCACTGTGATCACTCAGCCAGGGCGAACTCAGTGGGGATGCATTGGCCTCTCCGCCTGTGTCATGTCCCGCTTCAGTTAAGTAAGTCCTGCTGCCCAGGCCAAAGGGAGAGCACTGTGGGCTCTGTGGTGGTGTGGCCAGGCCTGACCGTTCCCCACACAGGGGGCTGCTGCCCTGCTGGGAAGTTAGCAGGGAAGGCAGGGAAGCATGGCAGGACTGCAGGGAAAGGAGTAAGTTGCTAGCCCTCTCATGCTTGCCTGCCTTCCATGTGGCCTTCCGCTTGCCTGCCTTCGCAAGTTGGCCACAGAGATGCCAAGAATGCCACGTGGAAGGCAGGGAAGCATGGCAGGACTGTGGGCCATGGACTGGTTCAGGGGCATGGCCAGTCAGTGATTGCTACTGGTTCAGCGAACCAACCCCAGTCTCCGCTACCAGTTGTCCCAAACTGGTCCAAACTGGTAGCATTTCACCCCTGGTCTGTCCTGAAGACTACTTGGAAGCTGCAGGTGGTCCAGTTATGAGATTTTTCTTTAGTTGCCAGTGTGCTATTCAGGGCAATTCAGTGTGCTGATTATCACATATAGCAATAGCAATAGCACTTAGACTTATCTACTGCTTCACAATGCTTTACAGTCCTCTCTAAGCAGTTTACAGAGTCAGCATATTGCCTCTAACAATCTGGCTCCTCATTTTACCGACCTTCACAGTGGATCTGTTTGATTTGATTAAACATTATCCTCTCATGGAACCAGGGAAGTGGGCTTCTCTGTCATGGTGCCAGCCTTCTGTAATGCCATTTCATTTATTTATTTTTTATTTTTTTATTTTGTCAAGCATGTATAAGTATAAACATGATTATGAATACATGAAATGGATACGAATAAATGGGGACATTAGGAGAGGGATGGTAGGCACATTGGTGTGCTTATGCACGCCTTTTACAGACCTCTTAGGAATGGGGTGAGGTCAACAGTAGACAGTCTAAGGTTAAAGTTATGGGAGTTTGGAGATGAAACCACAGAGACAGGCATTGACCACTCTGTTGCTGAAGCCGTATTTTCTGCAATAGAGTTAGGAGCGGTTTACCTTAAGTTTGTATCCATTGTGTGCTCGTGTATTGTTGCGGTTGAAGCTGAAGTAGTCATTGACAGGTAGGACATTGTAGTAGGTAATTTTATGTTCTACACTTAGGTCAGACCAAAGGCGGCGTAGTTCTATGTTGTCTTTTTTTTTTTCCCTGTGAGATCTTATAGCTGCTACACTGGCCTTATTTAAATCTGACTCTACATCCAGGCCTGCACCAGAGTGGGTGATGGATCCGTAGTGTGACATTTGGGACTTTTGAATAACCGTTGAATAATAATTTTTTTGACAATGTAATTGTTTATTTTAACCTTAACCTTTTTGCTTTTTACGGTTGTATTTTGTGAGCCACATAGAACTGTAGCGGATTAGGGTAGTCTATAAATTCTATAAATAAATCATTTATTATGTATTTATAGTGTGTGTGTGTGTATTACACACACACAGTTAACTTTAACTGTATATAGCAAACTAAAGTATAAAATATACTTATACTCAGGTATAGCAATCACCTTTAAAATAAATATTGCTGCCTTTCCTTTTACAGGAAAACCAGTGAAAAAGAACTATAGAAACCCTGCTGGATTTAGAACCATTTCAGCGGTATTAGTAAAAGAAGGCGTAGAACCCATTACAGTGCATAGTAATCATTGATTCAGTTGAATGGGCATTTCTTCCTTTGTAAAATAGTCAATGAACTGGTGGTATTAGTTTGTAAGTAAGTAAATGACAGCAGAAATGACAAAAGCACTCAAGGTGACAGAACATGAAAAGGCTACTTTCAAATCACAGCAGGAAATTGCACAGGACGCTGAGTAAAGGCAGACTTTGTTTGCTTCTGCCCTCAAAAAATAGTGGCTCTCCTGTTCTGGTGATGGGGTAACTGAGGCAATGTGAATAAGCTGTAGGTCTACAAAAGTCAGTATTTGCTTTTGCTTCTCTCAATATGAGAAATGCCAGAGAAGGGAAAGAAATTATACTACATCTGCTGGTTACATCCCATAAGTCCCGTTAAAATTTCAGCTGCAACAGTTTGCCCAGGAAACCCAAAGATAGTTCCAGTAAACTACATACAAATGCATCTGTGGGGAAAAAAAATACTTTTCTATTAATTGATAGACCTATTATCTAGAGTACCAGTAAAATGACAGCTAAAGAACTGGAAAATTTTTGAGAAGTCAGTCACAATGAGTTCATTTGGAAGATCTAAACTTCCCCCCCCTCCCCCGGGTTTCTAAAACATCAAGTTTGGTGGACTAGAGTTTGCAACACTTATGAGGTTGCCAAGGGCATATTCAATCGGGCACAATTGAAAGTGGATCAAGTGGATGGATAATGGTAAGATTTTGCTCCCAACTCCATCTTTTTGTTCCTGAAAAGAGTTTGAGAGGTCCTTTTTGAAAAAGCACAATCTCAACAAAAAAACCTGTACATACTACACCACTGATGGCTAACCTTTTCTGGACCGAGTGCCCAAAGTACCCGTGCGTGCCCGAACCCCCCAAAGGCAATGCGTGTGTGGCCCCTGCATATGCGCCCGACCCCCTGCATGTGTGTGCACCCCCCTGCATGTGCCCCAGGCCCTGCACATGCACATGCTCCGCTGCACATGCCATGCCCCCCTGCACATGCACGCATGCCAGAGACCTGAGAACCAACTGACCGGTGGGAGGTGCACGCACATGTACAGCGGAGCTGAACTGGGGCGACGGCTCCCATGCCATCAGAAATGGCGCTACGTGCTACCTCTGGCACGCATGCCATAGGTTCGTCATCACGGTACTACCCTTTTTTTTTTGCATGTTTCCTGTTTCAACATGGGATGAAATCATGGTGCTAATTTCTATGTTAGTGGTCAATGAGGCTTCATAATACAAGCAGTCCTCAATTTACAACCATAAATGGAACTAGAGTTTCCATTGTTACGCAAGGTGGCTGTTAAGTGAATCCTGCCCAATTTTACAACCATGTTTTGCCACAGTCATTAAGTGAATCACTGCAGTTAAGTGAATCATGTGGACATTAAGCGAATCCTGCTTCATCCATTGACATTACTTGACAGAAGCCAGCTCGGAAAGTTGTATGTGATGATCACATGATAGGGCACTGCAACCAGTGTAAATACATGCCAGTTGCCAAGTGTCTGCATTTTGATCATGTGATTGTGGGGACCCCGTGACAGTCATAAGCACAAGGATAGGTTGTAAGTCAATTTTTTCAATACCACTGGAACTTTGAATGTTCGGTAAATTATTGATTATAAGTTGAGGACTACCTAGAATGGAACTTACAAGCCACATGACATCCTGCAGCTGCAAGTACAATAGTGAACTTTCAGAGTAGTGTAGAAGCCCAGTGGGTTTGCTATTATAACTTTCAAGCTGTCAGAAGTTTGAAGTGCAAACAGAGTTTCCAACTGTATTCTTGGCTCAGATGTCCCCATGCTAACTTATTACCTTAGAGTAGGGCTGTCAAACTCATGGCCGATGGGCTGGATGCGTCATGCACTGGCCATGCCCTCACCTGATTTAGCGAAGGGGGGAAAAGTTGCAATACATCATGTGATGACGCCATGATGACAAGTTTGACACCTCTGCCTCAGAGGCTACAAACTGCATCGACATCAGTGTTGAAGTGGGTTCTGTTGTGATGTGCTTGCCATCAGCAGGTGGAAAGGAATAATGCCACTTTGACCTTTGCATAATTAGACAATCAGCTGTTTGGGACCAGTCCTCTGAAGGGTGGAGAAGTTGTTGAATACTTGCTTGTCTTTTATTATTGGTTTACTTATTTGTTAGTATAAAATAGTCTCTCAACCTTTCAATCTGAAGTTTGCACTACAGATAATTCTCAATTAAGAATCATAATCGGGATTGGAATTTCTGTTGGTAACTTATAATTAAGGAAAAGAAAGAAACTGAATATTTTTCAACTTGGGACTTATTTTATCAATGTTTAGTTGACAAAAACAGGAGTTAGAAACAGGGAAATATTTAGGAAGGTATGATATAAGGAAGGTATGTTAAATTGGTTAAACAAATAATATGGTTGTTGTTATTATTATTATTGATACTAATGCAATGAATATTGTTGTAAACACTTTGATTATTATTTCCTAAAATGATGTACCCAGACAACACACTGTTCAATTGAAATTGGAATTGCTGTCTGTTATAAAATAAAACAAAAACGTATTACAAAAAAAGAATAATAATCGGGATTGTAATTTCTGTCACTAAGCAATGTGGTCATAAACCATAACATAAATCGTAGCACAGTTGTCATTATTAAGCAAGAATTGTGGCTGGGTAAGTGACTCCCAGGTGGCTTGCAAGCAGGCTAGTAGGCAGTAAGGGTGGTGTGAAGTTATAGCATGAGTGTGGCAGGGCTGAGGTGGCTGCTGTCCAGGCAGCGAAGATGTAGGAATGTAGAAAGTGTAGTGGGGCTGGGGGAAATTGCCAGAAAGCAGGGGAGAGTGCAAGTGAGTTACTGTAACGACTTGCAACTTTCTCTACCAACTTATCCATTGACTTTCTTTGTGGGAAACCAGCAGGAAAAGTTGCAAATGGTGACCACATGACCATACTGATATTATAATAAATATGAGCTGGTTGCCAAATCATGATAGCAATAGCAATAGCAATAGCATTTAGACTTATATACTGCTTCACAGTTCTTTACAGCCAGAGATGGGATTCAGCTGGTTTGCACCAGTTCAAGCGAACTGGTTGTTAACTTTTTGAGCACTTTGGAGAACTGGCTAATCTCACCACTGGCTAGCCCCGCCCCGCCCCCCCATGCCCTGCCCCTCCAAGGAATCCCAGCCACTCCTTATCTTACCTCGCCCACCCTGGCCAGTGCCTAGAGTTACGCCTGTGGCATAGCTGCTTTGCTCTCTGGCTCCCTCGCTTGCTCTCTTGCCTTGACCACACGGCCCCCATGGCCCAACCTGCTTTCCTGCCTTTGCCATGGCCTCCCATGCAGCCCAGATCCCTGCCTGATGAGCCTTCCTTCGCTGATTTCCACTGCTTCCCATGCTGTCCAGCTCCCTGCCTGGTGAGCCTTCCTTTGCCAATCTCGCCCAGTTGCCTCCAACGTGGCCTAGCTCTCTGCCCGCCTGGTGAGCCTTCCTTTGCCATTCTCTGCTGCTTCCCAGGCAGCCCAGCTCCCTTCAGGCAGATACTTCTGGCCTTTGTTGGTGCAGCTGCTCTCTGTCTGTCTGAGACACTGACCTGCCGCAGCCACCATGTCCTCCTCCTCATCCTCATTGCCTGCCTGCTGGCCTGAACCACCCGATGTTGCCACCTCGTGGCTGAAGTGGCATGAGGAACGAGAGGAGAGGAGAGCACGGGCTGACCAGGTGGGGAAGGAGTACCAGAGCAGCCAGGGAATAACTTGGCTACAGTGCGCGGAGCTTGGTGGAGGAGTGGCAAAGATTTGGAGCTTGAAATCCAGCAGGAGAAACCCAGGCAGAGAGGTGAACTGAACTCCCTTGCTCCCCTTCCTCAAGGAAGGTCCATCGCCATGGGCTATGTGGAGAGCATGACTCTCAGCAGATGGACTTCAGGATGCACAATCTATTCCTCAAGCTCCCGATGCCTGAACCAGGCAAGCTGGAAAACAGATTTGCTGTCATGCTGGTGAGTGGTTTTTTTGCTTCCCCCCCCCCACCTCCCCATCCCAGTCCAGCACAGTGCAGACAGCCCAATGGAGACAGAAAACTGGGGGTTTCCATTGGCCCTTGTCTTCCCCCCCAGCTTCCTTTTGCCAACATGCACCAGGCAGGCTCGGCAGGCTCGGCAGGCAGTGGCAAGAGGAAGCTTCGCATGATCTTTAGATGGGCTTTTATTTTGTCGGCCCAAGGGGGGGGGAAGGGGCTCAGAATGATACCTAGGAAATTGCCCTGTTTCTGCAGCAGCTGATCCATTGTTTGCCAGCGGACAGGCAATGAGGTGGCAGCAGGTGGCAGGCCTTGCCATGAGTGATGTTCAGTTGGCCACACCCACTCAGTCACATGACCCCCCCAAGCCATGCCCACTCAGATGGTCATTAGGAAGAACCAGTTATTAAAATACTTTAATACCATTGCTGTTTACATCCCTCTCTAAGCGGTTTACAGAGCCAACAATCATTTTACCAACTTTGGAAGGATGGAAAGCTGAGTCAGTCTTGAGCCTGGTGGGATTTGAACTGCCAAATTGCAGGCAGCTAGCAGTCAGCAGAAGTAACCTGCAGTAATGCACTCTAAGCACTGTGCCACTATGGCTCATGATCATGTAGAATAGAATAGAATAGAATTCTTTATTGGCCAAGTGTGATTGGACACACAAGGAATTTGTCTTGGTGCAT
>JANHFM010004943.1:51170-62033 GCA_032468115.1 Grayia smithii | reverse complement strand
CTCTGGGAGATGGGCGGCATATAAATATGATAAATAAATAAATAAATAAATAAATAAATAAATAAATAAATAAATAAGCTGGAATGTCTTTTAATCTCCTTCAGTCAGGGGTTCCACCACAGGAGAGCAGGAAAAGCAATATTTACATATTTTAAACAAAATATTTTGTGATGCATATCCAATTCCTGGAGCTGCTCCAATTTGCACATTCTATTTGGTGTAAGGGATACTTACATTTCAGATTTGTATCACCTCTTTAAAAGACTTCTGAAATAGTGTAAGAGAGAAACTAATTCTTATACTAATCTGTATGACATGATGGTGAAGCCATAACTCCAAGAAAGAATACTTCTCACCTCTTAACATACCCTCCTATCTTGACTTGTCTAGTGTGGACCCTAACGATCAAAAGAAAACAGCCTGTTATGACATTGATGTGGAAGTAGATGACCCCTTGAAAGCCCAAATGAGCAACTTCTTGGCCTCCACAACTAATCAGCAAGAAATTGCTTCCCTGGATATCAAGGTAGCACATTGTCAACTATGTGGTAGGAAAAAGACTAACCTTTCTTAGCTTGGGGAATAATGTAGTGTGCATGATGCTATATTTAGGAATATAGCGCCTTTAGGAAGATTTAGTTATTCCAACAGCATTCATAAAATCATACTTGTCATGGAAAACTTTCTCATATGCTGTCTTTTCTCTCTATGGTATATTTGAGAATAAAAAAACAAACTGCCCACTAAAGTGTCTCAGGAACAGCAGATGAATAAATAGACGATTTTAAACTAAAACAGGGAAGTGGAGCACAAACAACCCCACATTTACAATCTCATTGTCAGAATTTAGTGACATATTTTCAGTGGTGCAATATTACTGTTTTTAATTTTATTTCTGCAATTTAAATCCTATTCAGTTACAAAAGAGTTTATAAGCAGCTTTCACGTAACCAAAACACAAAGTAATAATTACCTACCTCAGGGAGGAGCTCTACTACACCATCAATCCTCAGAGGCTTTCTGGGGAATAATGATGTCAGAAGTCTCTTCTCTGCAATAGGAAATTGTTGTTTTGCAGTTTTCTTTTAATTCCATTTTACTTCAGCATTGTTTTAAGCAACTTAGAACCTTTTTTTGGAATTAGTGGCAGAAAGAAAAAGAAATATAAAAACATTAAAACTAGAATTATATTACGTTTGTGTCTGTATGTGTGTATGTGTGTGTAGTATTTTATATCTTTAATTGTAAAGATCCAAACAAAGGAAGTGGAAGTATTTAGTGTCTGATTTACACTGCATGCCATGTATTTATCTTTCCTTTTAAATGGATTTTCAAAATTTGAATTTCTGTTATCTTCTTGTTGCTTGAACTTAGAAAAGCATCAGTGGGGGGGTGAATAAATTCTGTGCCTGACTTGACATTTAAAAAATATGACAGTACAAAGAAAGCAAAGGAAAAATCAAAATTAGAAAAAGAAGTAAAAATAATTTGTAATCTTTCTCTTTAATCTTTCCTACTCACCATGTTGTCTAGGGACAATAGAAAGTTAGTGTTCTCACGTCTTCCATTCATATTTCTCAGTATTGTATTTGTGTCTCTATTCCTTTTCCTGTTTGTTTCCTGCTTCAGAATCTTTATCAAATGCATTGATTTAAAATAGCAGCTGGTGCTAAACCAGGGGTCTGCAACCTTTAACACTCAAAGAGCCACTTGGACCTGTTTCCCACAGAAAATAAACCCCTGGGAGCCGCAACGGTGGGCATGGCCAACTGACGTCACTCACAGCCACACCCACTCAGTCACATGACCACCCCTCCCACCAAGCCACGCCCACAGAACCCGATAGGAAAACTTTTAAAATTTAATTTAATGCTCCTGCAGCCAAACTCACCCAGCTGTGCACGCCCTTTCCCAAATGGGCTGTGCATGGGGCGCTTGGAGAGCGAGCCAGCAAGAGAGCTCTCCTTCAGCCTTTGTGTGTGTGTGCCCTGAGTCAGCCAGCTCCATCTGACATTCTCCAACTCACTGTTCTCCCCGCAGGACCGTGCAGGAGAGGTGCCCGGGCGGACTGGAGGAGCTCCCGGGGTGACCCCAAAGCCAGGCAAGGCAATGTCCCACGGCCCCCACCTCCCCCGCTAAGATCAAGCCTGCCGGGGAGCAATAACAAAAGATTAATCTCCTAATTCACTTGATCATAGAAGGAAAGCAGGGGCTGCCACGCTGATGCAGCCCTGGCCTGAGTCAGCCAGCTCTGGGGGAGGTGCCCGGGCGGGCTTTCTTGCTGCGCCTGGACTTTTCAGCTCGGCACACCAGCAGTTGCAGAAGGAGCCACGGCTCCGGCAGGAGTTTCCACGGGAGAGGCGGCTTCATCTGCGCCCACCAAGTGCGCCGAGCTGAGCAAGAAAGTCCCTGTTGGATTGTCAAACTCACCCAGCACATCTAGAAGGTCCAACGGGACCTCCCTGGAGCTCCTCCAGCCCACCGGGGCGCCTCCCCTGCGTGGGCCAGCTCCCGTTGGCCGCCCCCTCCTCTCACCTGCTTCCCCGCCGAGCAGCAGGACTGACCTGCCCAGGCCTAGCGCTTCTGGCCACGTGTGAGCAGGAGGATGAGGACGGTGGTGGCGATGGTGTTTGGGTGCGCAGGCCCACAGGCTGGGCCTCCCCTTTTGGCCCCGGAATGGCTTTCCTGGCCGAAGCAGCAGGCTGAGGGTGGCTGGGCACACGCGCGCTCCCTTGGCCGGTCTGCAGGTGGCACTGTGCAGGGCGGGAATGGCAGCGTGGTGGGAGTGGTTCCCTCGGGTGTGGAGGTTCGTGGCATGGCCAGCTGGCGATAAGTACCGGCTCGCCGAACCAGCCACGGTTTCCGCTACCGGATCGACTGATCCGGCCCGATCCAGTAGCATTTCACCCCTGAGTTAAAGTCCACACATCTTCCAGTGGCCAAGGTTGAGAAACACTGGTCTAATAGGTCCTATTTCCAAGTAGGCGCTGTAGACTCTGATTTTCATTATTTATTATTTATATTTATATAAATATTTATATGCCGCCCATCTCCCAGAGGACATTAGAGGTGGGCTTGTGATTGCGCTTGTGAGAAAGGTCGAGGAAACACCCGCCTTTCAGGTGTTTACATTACAATTCATAATAGTAGCACAATTACAGTTATGAAGTAGCAACAAAAATAATTTTATGGTTGGGGGTCACCACAACATGAAGAACTTTATTAAAGGGTCGCAGCATTAGGAAGGTTGAGAACCACTGGTTTAGGAGGTTTCCACCAAGGTCCTCCGTTTGGGCGGGAAAATGCTAACCACTGATTGGTTTAGATATTGCATATAAAGAAGTTTTATCATCAAGTGTTTGCTGGTTGCTGATCATTGTGAATAAAGAGCTGTTGTTAGGAAGTCACTCTCCGAGTCTTCATTCGCCCTATCTAACAGCATTAGCTAGAAACTGGGAGAATGTGAGTTCTAGTGCTGCCTTAGGCATAAAGTCAGCTGGCTTACATTGGGCAAGTCACTTTCTCTCTGCCCTAACCCTAACCCTAACCCTAGTCCTAGCCCTAACCCTAACCCTGACCAATTGCAATTCACTTCTGAAAACTTGCCCCACTCCCCTCAAAGTCTTGCAGGGACTAGTCTAGGCAGTCACTAGGAATTAACCTTAACTCAAACACACACACACACACACACACACAATATCAAAGGAAATAGGAAAAGTTTTACTTTTTAAAGCATTGTTTTAGAAAGATTACTTTGTGTATAAAACTATTTTTATGTTTTTTTTTATTTTAAAGTTGAACATGTACTGGCAGTTTTATTTAAACTTTATAAAATAAAGATTCAGCTTAGCTAATGTAAGAATATTAAGGCCCTGTAACTATAAAAAGATTTTAGAAAAAAAAAAATGCCAACACAAGAGGTTTAAAACCATAGTTGTTTGGAAAAGACACTGCACCAATAAAGAGCAGAGAGTTCAACTCTTTGAATATTTGCCTTCCTGAAAGCAAATAATAAGAGTTGAGTTTATGGAAGTAAAAACTGAGTCTTTTATGACATTTTAGAGATTAGTATGCTTATTATGGCATAAGAGAGCTTTACCAACCTCATAGCATGGGATGAGTTCAAACTTCAGCTTTCAGAAATCTTGACTTTTTTACTTTCACCCTGAATCCTTTCCCTTTTAAATATTTATTTTACTTTTCAGATCCTATGAATTCCAAAATTTCTTCATAATGTCTTGGTAATACCACACTTGGAATATTGTATTCAGTTTTGGTTGCCACAATATAAAAAAGACATTGAGATTCCAGAAAGAGCGCAGAGAAGAGCAACAAAGATGATTACAAGACTGGAGGCTAAAACTTATGAAGAATGGTTGAAGAAATTGGGTATATTTAGTTCAATGAAAAGAAGGCCTGGGGTGACATGATAGCAGTTTTCCAATATTTAAGGGGCTCTCATAAAGAGGTCAATCTATTCCCCAAAACACCTGAAGGCAGAACAAGAAATAATGGATGGAAACTAATCAAGTAGAGAGGCAACCTAGAAATAAGGAGAAATTTTCTGATAGAACTCTTAAACAATGGAACGGCTTGCCTTCAGAAGTTTTGGGTACTCCATCACTGGAACTTTTTAAGAAGTCCCTGGATAACCACTTCTCTGAAATTGTACAGGGTTTCCTGCTTGAGCAAGGGGCTGAACTAAAAAACCTCCAAGGTTTCTTCCAACTCTGTTATTCTGTTATTCTAATTGGTAGTAAGGAATAATAAACACATATCTGAGTATAAAAGCATAATGTTATAGTGCAACATCTCTATGAAGTTAATATGACTGGACTGAAAACCAACCAATGATGTTGCAATGAACCGTTAGATGGAAAACTTTGCACCAGTGATGTTCTTTTTCAAGTTCTTGTGTGATTTAGATTATAATCGGATTGAAATTGTGGCTTTACATCCTCTTTCCTGTATTCAGAGCCTGTTATGCTAAGGAAAAACAAAGCAAGGTGCCATGATCACAAGGAAACTCACAAGCATAAATTTAGTTCGTAAATTTCCATTTAAAATGAGTGTTGAAATGGAAGTTTTCAAGGGTACACAAGAGATAGAATCTGTATGTGTGACTTTATCTTCTTCCCCATACATTAATATGACAGGAAGAATGAGTTTTGAGAAATACAAAGTAGATTGTGTTTGTATTAGGATAACAATGGTTGCCTGTATCTTTCATCTGTGTCCTTGCTTTCACATTGCCTGCTTATGCTATCCATTGGTAAATAAGCCCATTATCAGAAAGACCTTTATGTCTCCACTTGCTGAGAGCATGAGGAATGCAAAGCATATTGCACAAAGCATACCAGGCAGGAAATTATCTGTGGAAATCTCTTTAGTCTCGCCTGTACAAATGCAACAGAACTTTACTTTCGCCTTTCTTTGTACCCAGTAGCCTACCATCTTTTACTGGTTTCCACCATTTTCCACCTAGGTATGCAAAGCATAACCACAGTCAGAGGTGGGATCCTCTCAGGTTAACAACCAATTTGGTGATCACACACTTTGCATGTGCACAGGCCTAACATGTGCTGCATGTGTGTTCACAGTTTGAACAAATCTTCACTTCTGGGTTTCTTCGGAAGAGTAACACAGGTGATTAATGCGGCAATCGGCTCTACCGCGCAAATCATCTGAGGAGATAAAGGTAGGAAAATAGAGCGGGTGGGCAGGTGGGCCCATCTGATCGTCAGGATGAACCAGTTCGCTCCCAGCTGATCGTTGGAGCTACTGGTTCACTCGAACTGGTCCGAACTGGTAGAATCCCACCACTGGCCACAGTGATATGTTTTTCAGTCTTTCTAAACTCCTAATCTAGTCTGTGGTTCCCCCTTCCTCTAAAATGTGGAAAACAAAAGCAAACCAGATTTCTGCCTTCTGTATCTTTTATTGTGTCTTGGTTATATAATAAAAAGGATGGTTTGTGTTGTTGATTGAAAGTATATGTACACATTGTTCCAAAAGTGGAACTATAAAACACCTTTCATCAGTTTGTGCGACAGAACATTATAGGCAGGGCATAAGGAGTTGACTTCTAACTCTGGAAATTTTAAAACCTTAACATCAAGGGTAATTTGGTGGCAGCAAAAAGCATAATTTATTTTTATACCCTCCATTGAAAAGAGAGAAATTGCATTGCACAGCTGGCTGAACTGACAGAACTTGAGGCTGCCACACATAGAATCTACACTATATTAGAATAAAAATGAAAATCCTCTTTTATTCCCCTCAGGTTAAGAGCATATCTCAACAAAAAAATGAGCTAAGAAGTAACCCATATCAATAGTTATGAAAAATCATTGTGGCAACCTAAAAGAATAGCTTCTCTTTGATATGGGAAATGACGGTTTTCCAAAGCTGACACTTCATCTATATACCATCTATCCTGGTGTATGGAGGTGTTATTGTTTAAGGTCAGACACACTGAAATTGCTATGAGCCCCCTCCAGATAGCAATAGCAATAGCATTTAGACTTATATACCACTTCATAGTGCTTTACAGCCCTCTCTAAATGGTTTACAAGTCAGCATATTGCCCCCAACAATATGGGTCCTGATTTTACTGACCTCAGAAGGATGGAAGGCTGAGTCAACCTTGAGCCTGGTGAGATTTGAAAGGCCAAATTGCAGGCAGCCGGTAGGCAGCAGAAATAGCCTGCAGTACTACATTCTAACCATTGTGCCACTGTGGCTCGTAGATGTTGACCATTTAATATCATTTCATTTTTAACCTCACTTGGTGGAGCAACTTGGAGGACAAGCAGAAACTGGAGGCAAACATAATTCCTAAAACTTCCCTGTAAACATAGGTTGGTCCAAATTAATGGTGCAGGTCTTTGGATAATTGTTCTTGATCAGATTCCAATTACAGGAAGGAAAAGGGATAACATATAGCACCTGTCCTTGAGAGATCACATTTAATAAACTTCCACTTTTCAATTTAGTCTTCTGCAGAAATATGAAAACTATTCTATAAATATGTAAGCTATCTTTCTTTCGACAGGACAGGCATATCTCTGTGTTGGAAAAATGTACATGGATCAGGCCAGATAATAGCTTTCATGTGGATATGAATTGGGAAGATCTGTCTTGCATTTACTGCTCAGTGCTAATTCTTAACCAATCATATTCAATGAGCCCAGTTTGGAGTTAGACAATATATTCAAGTTGTTTGAACACACAAACTCCATCTGACTTGGGTCACTTTAGCATGTATTTGTTCCCAAGTCCACTGTTCTGCTTCTTTATCAATATACAAGGAATTCAGATTTAAATATATATCTCAATACTCACACTTCCTCCTCTTGATTCTCTTTCAAAAGAAAAGATCAAAATATTTCTTTTCAGCAAAAAGCAGTGGCAAATCACTTGTTGCCAAGAAAATTACATGGTAGTGTCCAAATACTGTATGCCTTTCAGTTCAACGCAGTCCAGATACTGGCTAACCTAAAAGATATCACAAATCCTTATCACTGCAGCTTATGAGTCTGCTTTCCGTATTGGAAACAACAAAGGGAGATGGAATAAAAATTAGTCATGCAGCTTAAGGCAACACTATACAGACCGCTATGTAGGAACAGGGAGATTGACAGCTCAGAGCTAACAGCTACACATGACATCACTAGGGAATACATCAAAGGACTGTCAATTATGGAACTATAAGCTGTCATTCATTTAAGAGATGTGCAGAATTCCTATGAGAAAGTCCTTTTTTTTCATAGTGAATCTCTTTTTAATATACCTCCTAAGTTTCCTTCAATATTGTTTAGTAAAAAATTAGTAATAATTTAAAGATTTGAGACAATCAAACTTGCTGATTTTGTTGCCATTTCTGATCTGTCTGTCCTCTGTTCAAAATTCTTCAATTATTTAATCCTGACAATTTAAATTGATATTATCTTTTGGGTACTTTTTTCAGAAAAAGAACATTAAGAAACAATATTGCATAGCTAAATTAAATATTTAAAAATATTACAATTAAATATTTTAATAGTATTAAAGCACAAAGATTTCTCTTCTCAAAATTAAATTATTAACCCTTAGACCCACAACATGATAGCTGAGAATGACAACTGGAAGAAAAGGAGTTTACCCATCTCAAATATACAATATACAAGATTAAAAACAAAGAAATAATGTTTGTCCAATGATAAGATATATCTAAAAACAATGCACCAATTCTGGGAAGAACAACATCCAGAATTAGAAATAACAGAACAGAGGCTAGCAGATCAACATTGATTTATAATACGAAACAAAATATTGACAGAGGCAGAATTGGAAGTACAGAAATGGTCTATCCAGGACAAAGAAATCAAAGACAAAAACAGTCAATAACAAAGACAAAAAAGTTTGGAGTAGTACCTGGAGACAGCAGAAGAGAAGAGAAAGAACTGGACAAAATGTCAAAATACAAACCCCTGCAAACAGAAATAAAATGACTATAGCACAGGGGTGTAACACTCAAGGCCCGTGGGCCAGATGTGGCCTGCGATGTAGTCAGTGGAAGTTAGGAACTGTCTTCTTTGGAACCCTGACAGTCAGATCTGGTCCACGGGGCCGTCCTGGTCTACCCAATGTGAAGAGGAAAGATTGGGCCAATGTAGCTTCGGTCTGGTTTACCCAATCCAAAGACTAAAGTTTTGATAATGGCAAAGATGACTAACCTGCTCTCATGTACTTGTAAGCCCTGGAGGCCATCTTTTCATGATTTCAAATTCAACCCTGTTTGTTTGTTTCACATATTTTTGAGCATTGGTGTACAGGCATCTGAGTCCTTTTTGATTGACCCTGTATTTACTTTCTACACCTCCTATTTTGTATCTGAGAGTCCCTTCTTTCTTACTATTTGATTGATTGCCCTGAGATTGTGCCTCGAATTAGCTTCAAAGAGCTTGTATTCCCCTCCCTCCTCCAGTTTCAGTTTAAAGCCCTTTGGATAAGGCAATCCAATTGGTTTCCAAAAATGTTCTTCCTGGTTCTTGTGAGGTATAGCCCATCCCCTACAAGAAGCTCCCCAAACACGTATTGTAGACTGTTGTCTAAGACTCCAAAGAATCCAATTCTCTTGATGGTTCCAACTCTTAAGCCACTGGTTTACTTCAAAAGTTGTGTGCTCCCTCATTGGATGCCTATCTTTTGTTGTGAGTATAGAAGAAAACACCACCTGTGCCCCATCTCTTTAGTTTTCATACTTAGCTGCTCACTGTCTCTTGAAATAGTTTTCTGACTCTTCGTTACATAAAAGAGGAGAATGAGATAATAATCTGTGACTAATTTAGTAAGGTCCTCTGTCACATATTTTATTTTTGCTCCTGAGAGTCAGGAAACCTCTGTAGTTAGATTGTCCATTCTATAAATTGTTGGTTCAATTCCCCTGAGCAATGACACTTGATAGTTCCTCTGTCACTAATACTTGCCTTTTTTTCCTCAGGGAAGTCTGATCGTTTTTTGTCTTCAATTGGTACACTTGATGATGTCCCGTCTCTTGTGTCTGCACACTTTCTTTCAAGGGGATGTTAATACTATTAAACAACAATATCTGCATATCCCAGGGTCTTGGGAAGTACTTGATAGGTAGACAAAAATACCAAATCCTGTCTAAATATCTGGCTAACTGTGGCTGACAGCTATAATAATAATAGAAGCTAAGCATCAACCTCAACCAGAAGCTTTCTTCATCACAATGCCTTTGGGCTCCATCTAATCCTAACAGCATTCTTAGAAAATGAAACAGCGGCTGCAGCCTGGAGCTTTCCTTGCCAGCTAGTAAATGAATGTTTATTATTGGCCTTAATAAATATAAGAATTATTTTGTGAATACCCATACCAGGACTTTTTAATGTGTTTACTCACCCACTAAAATTGGAGTTTCTTCTATTAGCTCAGATAATTCAGCGTGGTCTATTACAGCCTTTGTCTTAACAATATGGTAGAATTTATGCCTATATATTTTAAAGGATATTTAAGGATAACAAGTTTCTTATGAATTCCATTGTGTATATTGAATTCTATATTGTTTTTCTAACTCCTGACCTCAAAAAGCAGGAGCAAGATTGTTTCAGAGTCACATGACTCAGTAGCTATCTGACTCATTAGCAAATAAAGTTTCTGTTGACAAAAGCTAGTTTACTTTGCCTACAAACATCCAAAAATAGCTGGAATCTATTAGTTGTGTCTAATTCTCTATGGCCAAAGCCCCAATGCTGACTTTACAAATTATGTTTTCAAGTACTAGTAATATATTATGACCCATTGCAGTATCTTTTATATTGGAAAGAAATGTTGCAGACACAGTAGATGGACTTAGAAATATTAGCTAAAGTAATAGAGATTTGACTTTTTTGCATTTTAAGAGATTTAAATCTAGCTGATCAATATTCTGTAAATGAATATTAAAACTTTTTGTTAAAAAGGTTTAATAAAAAAATAACATAATTTCTAAAATTGTTTGTTTGAGCCTGGAAGTAAATCAGGGTTAGGCAATTGCTGTTAAATTTATCTGAAAATATACAATTAAAAATTGTGCACAGTAAAGGGCATGACTAAATGCACATGTACAGTACTTATGAATGTGTAACCCATTCACATAAATATTAAGTTAAAAGACAATTCACATATTTCTTATTAAATTGACTTCATTCTAAGCTTAATTGTATCAAGAAAATATTTTAGTAATCAAATAACTGAGCTTATTACCTCAGCTTGAAAAGGGTCCATATCAGGGGTGAAATCTAGCAGGTTCTGACAGGTTCTGGAGAACCGGTAGCGGAAATTTTGAGCAGTTCGGAGAACTGGGAAATATCACCTCTG
>JANHFM010004943.1:27406-38383 GCA_032468115.1 Grayia smithii | reverse complement strand
GTGGGTAGAGCAGAACCAGTAGCTGTTGATTCAGCCCTCCACAACAGTCCCAGTCGCTCATTTGGCCCCATGGAAAAATTAATGGGCCACCCCTGTCTTAGATTAAAAACTGAAATAACTAGATGATGAAAATCCTTGTTTCAAGGATGCTATAATTAGTCAAATATATTTCAGTTCCTTTAAGCAGATTGATAAGATACTAAGAAATTTCTTATAGTAAGGACAAAACCTTAGAATTTGCTATCCAACAGCAAACTGTCACGGGATGTTGGGGGGCACAACTTTCTTAAAGTCAGCTTTCCTGCTGGGTATATATCTCAAATCTTAATTTCATTTCATTTTCTCAATGGAACGAAAAATCAAGTAAAATCAAAAAAGAGTACAGTTATAAAGTCATCAGAGTGCTTTCTTTAACATGATGGTAGGGATTTGGCTCCACTTTTTTTAGCAATTAATGTAGCAGTATTTAATCCATGTAGTCATCTTCATTAGCAATAGTCAAACTGTGCTACATGAACTGAAAGTTTAAGGACATGTTGGGATGAAACTATGATTTCAGCTATATTTTACACAGCAAGTTTTCACACGGGGACAATCCTAATGTGAAAATTGTAAATCTATCCACTGTACCTTTAGAAGTAATATAAAACAGAATATCAGAGTTCAAAGGGACCTTGAAGGCCTTCTAGTCCAATCACCTACTCAAGCAGGAGAATTTGTACTATTTTGGACAAATGGCTGTCCAGTCTCCTCTTAAAAACTCCAGTGATGGGACATCCACAGTTTCTGGAGGCAAGCTGTTCCACTGATCAATTGTTCTCAACAACAAGAAATTTCTCTTTAGTTCTAGGTTCAATCTCTCCTTGAGTGTCAGCCTTGGAAGCATTATTAGTTAGTTAGGGATGTGCCAGTTACCTGTTTGAATAAAACGGACTTTGAACCATGATTGGTGAGTTTTCATTCAATGAAGGCTTACTGGAACTCTGATATTAACCATCTTCCTGGTTTGTTGGCATTTTTTTTAAAAAATGTTTTACTCTTTTTATTTGTTGCACCATTCCTTTTTCTATTAGGTTTAATTTGTGTTTTATTATATCCATTTGCTTTTTTAAAATTTTCTTTTGTGGGTCTTTTTACAGTTCTAATTCCATTTTTTATATTCTTCTTCTACTGTTTTTTGATGTTGTTTTTTTCTTTTTATTCTTTGTCGCTATGTAGGTTATAGTTAATCCCCTGATGTATGCTTTAGTTGTATCCCATAGATTTTGTAGTGAGGTCTCTTCTTTTTTATTTTCTTTGAAGAAGAATTCCATTTCTTTTACTATTGTTTGCATAAACTCTTTCTCTTTTAATATGAATTGGTTCAATGTCCATCCTAACCTTTTCTTTTCCCCTTTCCAACTAACTTTTATTGGGTTATGGTTAGCCCATGGATTAGTTTCTATCTCTAACTGTTTTTGTAGATTCTTAAAGTAGTACTGTCTATTATGTATCTACAGTATAAATTGATTGGCAATAAATCTTTTTCATCATAGACCACCCTGGCTCTATTGCAAAACATATTACAGTATTCCCCATTTACTTTCTGACATTTTGGAAACTCCTCCTACATTGACAGGAAATAAATGTCCTGAAAAAAAAATGAGAATGGATATCTAAAACAGCATTATATCCAGTCTAGAGATAACTATCCCACTTTGAATAGCCTTTTTGGAAAAATAAAACCATTGTAAAACTACGCATGTCTGTTTGTTCTTGTACTTGCCAATATAAATACAGCTCAGATTACCTAGAAATTTGAGGCTGGGACTCAAAATTTACATGGACAATACTATGGACAATGTTAGTGATGTAACAGCCAAAACTTGACCCAAAAGTTTTCTATTTTCTAATATAAATAGAATTAACAAATAGAAAATAACAGCTATTTTTGTTCTGGAATAAACTTTAGCACAACTTTTAACACAATAAATAATAAACACAATAAAACTAAGTTCTGGAATAAACTTATTATGCTTTTAAAACAACAACCATTGCAAACTTTCTCTTCCAAACCAGAATCCTTCATAGCTGTGACATCCTGTAATGTCATTGTCCTGGTCATTTTGGCCACCCTGTGCTCTTGACTGCCAAAAGAAATGTTGTTTCTTGTTTTCATTCAAGTAGGCTAAGAGCCTCCATATTGTCTTTGGGCAATGTTTGATGCCAGACATAGCAATAGCGCTTAGATTTATATACCACTTCAGAGTACTTTACAGTCCACTCTAAGCAGTTTACAGAGTCAGCATATTGCTCCCAACAATCTCGGTTCTCATTTTACTGATTTAGGAAGGATGGAAGGTTGAGTTAACCTTGAGCCAGTCAGAACCGAACTGCTGGCAGTCAGTAGAATTAGCCTGCAGTACTGCATTCTAACCACTGTGCCACTATGGCTCAGAGATGAATCAAAAGGAATTTTTGCACACTTCTACAAGGTATATTCTCCAAATACATGCTGTGCCAAATAACAACACATTTATCTTTAGAAGTGGAGTGCTTCAATTGTTTCAATTCCAGTGCTACGTCACTCAAAACTATGATTTCCATAGTTCAAAGATGTTGGAATTAGAATGTAAGCAAGATACATTGACAGACTGCATAATGTAAAACTCTACTATGTTATTTTGTGCTTGCTATCCTTGGACTTAGACAGCTTGCATAGGATTTAGTACTTTATTCCCTCTGCTGATTATAGGGTATCTCATACTCATCTATCTTCTTGCTTCTCTGCTAGGACATCATCAAGACCTGTAAGCTGTCACTTTTATGCACATCCAATAAATGTAAATGATTAACAATAAGTAGACAGAGGTCTTTTGAGTTCTATTAACAAAAAAGAAATTAAGTGTTAAAGTTTGTTATGAAACCACAGACATAACAAACAGCAAGGTAATAAAATACAAATAGCAAGAACAAAAATCAATCCATTCTATAAGAAAAGTTAAAAGCACTATTAATTTTAAAAAGATGAAAGTACGGGTAGTGGTTAAGTTGCTGGGCTTGTTGACTGAAAGGTTGGCAGTTCAGGACCCAAAGCACTGTGTAATGGGCTGAGCTCCCGTTCTTGCTCCTGCCAATCTAACAGTTTGATAAAGCAAGTTGATAAATAGGTACCACTTTTGTGAGACATTAACAGAGCTCTGTGCACTTCGGCTTATAGTCATGCCAGCCTCATGACCATGGAAATGTCTTTGGACAATGCTGGCTCTCTCAGCTAGGAAAGGGAGATAAGCACTGCCCCCTAGAGATGGATGTGACTGGTTAGGGGATAAGGTAAAGGTTTCCCTCACAACAGCGGTGAAATCTCCCCAGTTCTATACGGTTCGCCGACCCTGTAGTGCTAGTGGCGGGAGGCTCCACCCACCCACTGGGATGTCATTACGTCTCATTTTTTAACCATCTGTGCATGCGCAGAAGAGGCATAGTACACATGTGCTCCAGTGTGGGAGTGCACCCGAACCAGTAGCAAAGGTAAGTAGATTTCACTGCTGCCTCGCACTTATGTGCTAGTCGTTCCCGACTCTAGGGTGCAGTGCTCATCTCTGTTTCAAGGCAGAAGAGCCAGTGCTGTCTGAAGACATCTCTGTGGTCATGTGGCCGGCATGTTCTATGCCAAAGGTGCACAGAACGCTGTTACCTTCCCACTAAAGGTGGTCCTTATTTTTCTATTTGCATTTTTTATATGCTTTCAAACAGCTAGGTTGGCAGAAGCTGGGACAAGTAACGGGAGCTCACCCCATTATGCGGCACTAGGGATTCAAACTGCTGAACTGCTGACCTTTTGATCGACAAGCTCAGTGTCTTAGCCACTGAGCCACCCTGTCCCCAAGGACACAGGATAGGTCCCCAAGGATAGGGGATACCTTTACCTTTTTACCTGTTTTTTAAAAGAAGGTCTTAAAAAGCCCGGTAGCAGGCAAATGTCTCAGGGGCATTCCATGGTTAGGGCCCCTGCTGAAAAGGCTCTGATGGCCAACCTTTTGACTTTAGATTTAGGGAGCATTTATATGAGGGCCTTTTCAATCATGTACAGGCAAAGATGGTATTTATACTAAGTTCTTGAACCTCACAGGATTTCCTGGAATTGGGCATGGAACAAATAAGAAGTTAATGTAGAAGTGAAATGACCCTATAATGTCTTCATAATAACTTATTCTTATTCAGTTAGAATATTTGTTTTAATCTATATTCTTTGTCAATGTTTTTGTTTCTTCTGTCACTGATTCCATCTTGTGTCTTCAATAGAAATGATTTCTATGTTGTGTTCTTGCAGGAATATTGATGAAAGGGGTCTAATTCCAGTATCCACTTTTTTTCAGGGAATTCTACTGTTCTCATCTGTGACTGGCCTTAGGTCCCTAAGAGCCAGATTTACATGGCAGTTTAATTTCAACAAGTGTCTCAGTGTGTATGTTTCTTGTTATAATTTAACTGGTGTAACAGTTAACAGTCAGGCTTTAACATTACACTTACTGCAGAGGGAATGAAAGTCTGGACTGTGGCTAATTTTTTTTAGCAACAGATGGCAGCTTTTCTTAATTGTAATTGTTAGGGCAGCTGTTCTTAAAATACACTTCAAGGACCTGCTTCAATTAGCTTCAAACTATGTAAGATGGTTCAGACAATCAGATCCTGGATCTGATCAAGCATTCATCACCTCCGGTATCTTGTTTCTAGCAGTGATCAGCCAAATACTTCTTCAGAACAGAGAAGAAAGTAAGTAGTCCTAGGTCAGTAACTAATCACAATATACTCTCTCCCAACATGGAGGTGTTATATACTGTATCTAGTTAGTTTGCTAATGGCATGGTTTTGAAATTGATGCATGCTTCCTCTCTATTTTTATTAGATTCATACTTAAAGCTATTTAAGTCAGTGACCTTCCCACATCTTAAACTGAACACTCTGTGTCTTATGAGTACCACAATCCTAGATAGGTATTAAATCATGTATAATTTCTCATTGAGAGTAAACATTTGTCAGAGTCTGCAGGATTTAAAATTTGCAGAAACAAGCAACAATGCTTTAGGACCAAATTAAACATCATGGTTAATGCATGACCTGCAGCTTTAGTTTTTGTTTGTTTAAACTTATCTCTTCACTCCCTGATTGACTTCAGAATGAAAATGCAGCAATGAATGGAATTTTTTCCCCCTGAAGTTGATAGCTATGCAAAAGGACAGCATTCCTATTATGAGCCTAGTTAGGAGTGAAGTAAATCTGCTCTTCCAGCATGTTGCCTTTGCCTTTAGAATGGGAAAGTTTCCTGGTCACCTGTAGTTTGTTAAAAGAAAATAAAGAGGTAGCTACAGACATAACTTGTAATTCGGTCTTCCCATAAGATCCAAAAATAATATGGGTTGAAAGACAGGTGGGTCTGAGCTTTGTAGTTCCAAGTCAATTTCAGATATTGGCCCAATATCTTCGTGTCATTAGCTAGCTATGCTATCTCCACAATGACAGGGAGTCCAGTAATTAAAGAAAGGTTATTGTAGACATGGTGGTATGTAAACTTCAAACATCTTAACTGTCAACCCTGAAGCTGACCTGACCAAGGCAATTTTTGAGGCTTCAGTGTTGCCATACTGGAGCTGAGGGATAGGAAGAGGGGAATAGAGAGAGTTGGGGTTTGTAGCCAGAACAAAATACTTTCTCCTGGGAAGTAAGGACATTCCCACAGGTGGTCGGAGAGAGGACGAGTGAAGTTACCACGCAACTGGAAGACGCCTTGATTGGACAATATGACTGATTGATTGGGAAAGGGAGAAAATGTTTACTTTTAATTAGGTGTAAACCATAGGAACATTCAGAGTTGGTTTTCACCAGCCTGTGCCAATATGGTATATCTGATAAAACTGATCTTTGAGGAATCTACCTGACTTGGAGTTCTCTTTGCTATGGGTGTATTACTTGGAACCCTGACATTAACTTTCTGGAACTAGGGAACATTTATATAAGATGCCTAGAAAGCTTATCGGGCCAGGACAAATAGCTTTTCTCTGAAAGGCCAATATTTATTTATTTATGTATTTATTTTATTTAAATTTCTATGCCACCCTTCTCCTGAAGGTCTCAGGGTGGCTCACAATAAAAACATAGATGATATATAAAAAACCTATAGAAGACATATAAAACATCACAATACATTATGACATAACGTGAACATTAAAATATCAAGAAAGTTAAAAAGGGGCAGAATACAAAACTAAAATTCAATTTAAATATAATTTTAAAATTTAAAATTGGTCAGCTATGGCCTGTTTGATGAAAAAAGCCACATTTTCAGGTCACGACGGAAGGAGCAGAGATCAGGGGCAGTTCGAAGTTCCACGGGTAAATCGTTCCACAGGGTCGGAGCTCTGACCTTGACTGAAGGAGGTGGAAGTGAGCAAGGCAGAAACTAATAGGAGATACAACAGTTACAATAGGTTAGAAATCCTTCATTGCAGGAACCGGGTTGCTCCCGGTTCACCCCGGTTTGGATGAACCGGTACTAGTGGTGGCGGGAGGCTCCTCCCACCCACCCAGACATCATCAAATATGTGCAGAAGTGGTGTGTGTGTGAACCGGTAGCAAAGCTAAGTGAAACCCATCCCTGCTTCATTGAAGCACTAGTATCACATTCTTCCAATATTTCACTTAGTCCTTATAGCAGTGGTGCTGCAGAGGATTAAACTAGCATAGCTTGAGAAATATCTGCTTGTACTAAGGAACGTGTTAGCTATATGATCTTGAAGTGACATTTTCAATTCTCCCTTGAGAACTCTCTTTCTGGGAATAAAGAGACCAGGGAAGCTCTGATTTTTGTTGTGCGTCTTTGTGTTTAAAAAGGAGAATGCAGTAATGAGAACTCTTCTGCAGGGCTGTGCGAAGATATATATGCATGTGTATATGTTGTATTCCTGTATTAATGCTTAATGTGGGAATAGATAGAGGATTAACAATGGATGTGATGAGCCAACTCTTTGTTTAAATCCACTCTCAGATCTAATCTCCTATTGACAAGGAAACATCACACAGGGATGTCTTGACGGAATTAGCACAAATCCCTTTTAAATTCTTCAGTGACTTCCCTTTCCTCCTCCTTTCCCATTTATACCCCTTGATGCTTTATTAGTAGCAGAAGACTGGGTCCAAAAGCATCAATTAAGATTCAAACTTTCACCATTTGAGATGCATTATCATGGTCCCACTGACACTTTCTTAAATGCAAACTAGATCTATCACATCTCTGATGAATTCAAAGAAGATTAAAGAAGCAGAGATGCCTACAGTCTCAATCCTGAATTCAATACGAATGAGAAAGTGGGGAGCAGGCAAGGAGAGAGGAACAAAAAGGCAAACAAGAGGAAACAACCACACTTTTCCAAGTTTTGGAGTCAGAGTGGTAGCTGCAGCAGCTCAGAGTGCTGACTTGGGTATCAACAATCTTGCCCTAAAGTTACAGAAACAAATAATGCAACATTTTATTCATAGTTCATCTGTACTTTATAAAAAAATGTGTTGGTAATGCAATCCACCTCAATTATTGGGTTGAATCAAGATGGAAATGAAAATGACACTTTGCCCATATTTTTGTCTGCATATATGTGAGAAGGACAATAAGGAACCAATACCCATTATAACTGGGCTATTTTAAAAATGGAAATATAACCATACATTCATGGAGACAATCTCCACTAGGAATTGTTTCAGAATCCGTTGGTATAAAAATACTAAAAAACAAATCTGAGTTCCTTAGGTACTTTTCTGCAAGCATTGTCATCCCTTTACATAGAGGTTAAGCTCTACATAGCTTTAAAAAATGTGGAAATGTGTCTTCTTTGGAAAATGTGCTTAAACTTCCATGAATTTCTTATGCACAAAAAGACTTCAAGTATTCAAGGTGCCACAAGACAAGGATGAAAATGTCTGATAAATTGAATTCTACTACCACACAACTTGCTTTTCCTTTGAAGGAGAGAGGGAAAGAAGGAAGGAAGGAAGGAAGGAAGGAAGGAAGGAAGGAAGGAAGGAAGGAAGGAAGGAAGGAAGGAAGGAAGGAAGGAATCCAGCATTTCTTTTGGAGGAAAGGATACAATATTTCCTTTCTCTAAAGTCTAGAGAAAAGGATCATTGTCAAAGGATAATTCAGGATTTATAGGTTACTCAGTCCTCTTCCTTAATATTACAGCAAATTCTGTGTAACACAATCTCTCCTTTCACCTGTCGGATTATCTAGATGTCCTAGCCTTCCAGGCAACATGGATAAATGAGGTTTGTAGGATAGGAGCAGAGCCATTTGTTAAAGAAATATCTATTAGATGGCAGTCCAGAATATACCACTTGATTTTTTTTACCTTTTGGAAAAAATAACGTCCTACTTGTCTCCAATTGATTTCACTGTGTTTTTAATCAGAAGGAATTGGAGAAAAAAAAATATCCATTATCCACTGAGCATTTGGGGCTAAAATGATAAATTTCCAAGGTTTCTTTGATGCTCTTATTTTGATAGAAAGAAAATCAATGCCATGTGGATTTTCCAGTGCATTGGTTTCTCAAGGCTTAGTCAGAGCTTCAAATCTGTAGATTCTATTATGTTAATTTTGAGATTATTATCAGCACTGCATTTGCAGTTAATGTGAGGGGTGGGGAGAGACAAAAATACTTTAAAGACAATAACTATAACACAGAATGGTAAAGGTAGAATTTAAAAGCTGGGGTTTTTTACAGCACCCTAATTACAATGATTTATTCTCAGAGCTGTCCATCTGCTGATGAGTGACAGGTCAGCTTTAAAATACATTCAGTACAAGACCCTGTTCTTGCTTGAATATATTAGTTTAAAAAAAAGCACTGAAGGAAACCTATTGAAAGAGTCAAGTCCTAAGGAGTATTAAATTTGTAATATGATCTGAGCCAATATTCCCTATTTTATCCATGTGTACATTAGGTTAAAAATAATGAGTATATGGAATATTGCCCTGGAAAATTGATGTGCTTGGTACAGTTACATTTTCCCATACTTGACTGAAGTCCACAGAGAAAGAAAGGTGAAAAGTTACCACCTAAACCTTACTGAGACCACTGAGAATTTTTTTTTTTCATCTGGAGGACAAGAGCTTGAAAGAGATTTCTTCCCAGCAGGATGTAAATAATGCATTTGTTGCTCCTTTGGACGTTTTTTTCAGAACACACAGTGCTAAAACTTTTAAAGTGTGTGACCAGAAATAGAAATTCCCCTCAATACGTAATTGACTGGTAGCTTTCAAGCTTCATGGGGTGAAATTCATTCTGCATTTTCTTCCAGTGTTTCAATTTATTTCAATGAATCTCCTTCATAGACATTCCCCCATCTTTCTGAGAGAGACAGAAATGAGGGTACGACTTGATGTTCTCTTTTTCTGTTCCTTCTCATCGTCATCTTTTTTTCCCATGTTTTCTGCACCTGAACGTATCTGATTTCTCTAAGTCACTGCCATAATTTTAAAAATCTCAGTTTTGTTGCAGAATTAGATTTTTGGAGTACGTATTTTCAGCAACATTGAAAAATATCTGTATCCTTGTGTGTGTTTTCTCTTCCTCTTTTCTTCCTCTTTTCTTTCTTTCAGGTCTTGCTAAAAAGTCTGCTGATTCATTTTAAAGTTTTCGTTTTCTGTTATCCACTTGTCCTCTTAATATCAAATCCAGATAGATTTTTTTTAAATTAAACAGTGTCAGTGTAATATGGTTATTATGAAATTGGTATACAAGAACCAGAGATACCTAGGGTTAAAATCCTCAGTGAGTAACTTTGGTAAAACTATTATCTTGTAGCCTGTCTGCTGCTGCTCTTGTATAAGGCAGTATTACACATACTATTTTAAGTTGCTGGAATAAAGCCCGGTAGAGATATAGCAGTTACACGTAGTTACAGTAATTATAACAATAACATAAGACTATTAGTTAACATTTTACTAAGAGGAGAAATTTCTACCACACTGAAAATGAACATGGACAAGTATGGCTCAGTTTTGCTGTTGGTAAATAATTTACATTGACTAATTAACATTTCAATTTTCAGCTGCATCATTTGAACACTCATCCCTGAATACTATGTTTCCTAACATTTATGGAATAACAGATAGACATAGCTATGTACTTTGGTACATCTCCTCCCAAAGATGGGTGCTGTTGCTGGGGAACAGGCTCTCCCAGTCCCTCTCATAGGTCATGTGCAGGAAAGAGTGCTAATAGTGATCCCACTGTTAGTAATCCTAGGGATAGGTACAGCAGTTGGGACGGGGTGGGTGGCCTAGCTCACTCTACAGTGCAGTTTAAGCAGCTGTCAGAGAAGTTTCAACACAGCCTAGGTCAGATCGGCTGGACTTTAGAAGAAGTGCAAGACCAGATAGACTCCTTGACAGCAGTAGTCCTGCAGGGCAGACGTGGCCTATACCTCCTGACAGCTGAGAAAGGTGGGTTGTGCTTATTCTTGGGGGAAGAATGCTGTTTTTACAGTACATGAATAAATCAGGAGTAATCAGAGAAACTGCAAAGGACCTGCAAGACAGAGCATTCAAGATTGGACGGAGATTACTAGGGACAGACCAGTGGTTTTCATGGTTGCCAGGAACATGAATAGCTGTTATTCCTATTGTTCAGACAACTGATTATGAGGCTGATAAAACAAATAAGGATTGAAAAAGAATTGATTATCTTAGGAGAACCTTTGCGAAGTAGGCTTTTCCAAGGTCCTCGAGGGGGGGGGGAATGAAGGATCAGATGATGGAATATATGTACAGATGAGACCCTAGGGATCAGAGGAAGGGTCATATGTGGAGATAGGACCCAGGTGTGGATGTAATGGACATGAGAGTGAGGAATATGAATTCTGAAAACAAAAGTTCTCTCTTGTTCTTCATTTCTTTGCCTCAAAACAAACAATTAGGAAGCTTTGCTCCTTTCTCTCTCTCTAGA
>JANHFM010004942.1:325425-344319 GCA_032468115.1 Grayia smithii | reverse complement strand
TTCCAGTGCCCAAGGTTGAGAAACACTGCATTAAACAAAATGGTCTAAATACTTACAGTATAAACTTTTGTTTACTGTCATTAATCACATATAGTTCTAGAAAACATGGAACCTAGGGAAAAGGAGAAAAGCAGGAGGCACTTGAATCACATGTTAGCTTTTAGATTGAGGATATAATGATCGCTCTGCCATGTATGTATCATTTCTGAGAAATGCTTCCATACTTTGGAGGGAATGAGGTTAAAAGAGGACAAAGCAAACGCTGGAACAGCCTTTCACACGCCATCTTGTGGTGAACATTAGCTAAGCAACATACAAGTTTTGCTGCAAAAGGGAAGATTAGGGTTTCACGGTATATTCTGGTGCACCATCATCACAATGGGCACATTATAAGCACCCCAGGTTGTATATGGCTGCACACAAAGTAATGTATGACACAAGATATAAATTAAGTTAATCTGCCATGAGCATTTTAGTCATTATTTATGAACTATGGCTAAAAAGGGAAAAAGGGAAAAAGCAGGAAGGGTGAGTTTTCCTACTTAGGGGATGGATTCAAGAGTATTTATTTATTTCATTGATTTATAAGGCTATTCAACTTACTCAATGTGACTCATACAAAACTGAGGAAAATAAATAACTCCATATATCGTTGGTGGTGTTGGCCAACTCATTTATTTGATCTGAAGACATGGCTTTTTAGTCAGATCTGCTGAGGGGATCGGGTTTTTTAACTTCTTGTTTTAATTTGCTTTTAAACTAAATTTTAATTCTATTTTACATAATATTTTATGTTTCTTGTAAGCCGCCCCGAGTCCTTCGGGAGAAGGGCGGCATATAAATATGACTAAATAAATAAATAAATAAACTTTATTATTTGGACTAAGCCATGGATATTTTAGAAAAGTCATATAGTAGCCTCACCCCCACATGCCTTTCACAGAAAGTATTCTACAGCTACAGTCTTCTAGTCTTTCAGGGAAGAGGCCCTTCAAATATACAGCTTTGATAAATCGGAAATGATCCCACACTGTACTAACGGTGCTTTGAATTTCTTTTTGCTATGTTTATTTGTCTATTGAAATGCTACTGTAAGTTACCATATTGCTATTTACAAAGTTAGGGCACTTTTATATTTCATATTCTTGTAAAAATTCTATGACAACAGGACTATAAAAATCTCATTCATAGTGGCAGAACCTGATATGAGAAGAAATCTATCCATCTTGAAAGCTATTGAAAACTAAGTTATTGCTCTTATGTATCTTTACTCCTTTGAATAATTTAAATGACTTACCCTCCTCCACCAGTAATGTAACTATAGCCTCCTGATCCTAAACCATAGCCATAGCGTTCTCCGAGAACCACTGGCTCACTTGAGTCATAGCAACTGAGTAATTTCTGGAGCCTAGAGATGCTAGAACAAAAACCACATAGTGAAATATCATGTAATATATTTAATTACTTTTTAAAAATCCCAAACCCTGAAGCTATCAGCTTAAGCAAGCACATATACATTGCTGAAACAGAATATTTAAGAGAATGTCTTCTGAATATTTAAAATTTTCAGTAGTTACTTAAAAAAAAACCTCTTTGCTTCTAAAAAATCTATATAATCATCAAATATTACTATAAAAAATAAGCTTTTCTGTCATACTCTTTGGGTCTTTTCTTCAATATAAAGGCCTATACCCTTGTTCCCTCCTAATTTTAAGATTCTAAAGCAGAAGTTATTTTGATAAAACTCTTGTATTAGGCTGAATCATTTAACTTATTTCTACAATTATACCCCCACTGAGAAAAATGACAAAATTCAGGGTTGATGTCTGCAGCAAATCATGATGATGTTGATAATGTGTGCTCATCTGTGATTGTAATAAAGATCTGTTTCAATGATTTAATGATCATAGTCCTTATGTGGTCTGTCACCTGATGAAAGCATTTGAATTGCAGTATTTCCATTGTAAATTTAGGATACATATTTCAACATTTGTCCCTTTCACAGAGGACTACATCCAAATCTTGGTTATCTAATTTCAGAATAAAGATTTTTCAGCATTGATCGCCCACATCCACGAGCTACTATATTCAGAAAATTAGGGAGCTTCCCGTATGGCATTTCTCAGTAATCTTTGGTTTTGCTGGCGGCTCTCATTCACTTCACTTCCTCCTAAGAGGCAGGCCCATGAACTCCAGGTTCCTCCTGAACATATAATTCTTCTGGAGCAACGGCTGGAGTCACTGGCCAGTTTTGGCTTGCTTGCCAACTGCAGCACTTCTTAGAGCAGAAGGCTTTAGTGACAGTTACTACTGGTTTTATTATCTCAGTACTGTGATGTGTACCACTCAGGGCTGTCTATGAAAACAACCTGGACACTATAGTTGCTACAAAATGCCATGAACCAAATTGACATTTTAGGAACATTTCAGTAGTTTTATTTCCAAGTTAAGTTTCAAGGTGATGATATTAACTTATAATGGGGGTCATTTTTATCCTGTTTCTCCCATGGTTAGAATCTTTGTTTTTATTTATTACTGTGATTTTTTTATGTTTTATATTGTTTTATTTATTGCTGTGCACTGTCCAGAATTGCCTTTGGTGAAATGGGTATCTATATAAATTTGCTAAATAAATAAATAAATAAAATAAAGTTGTATAATGTTTAGTACCAGATTTTCTATGGGATTGTCTCATTTGAAAAGGAATCTGCCTATCCTGTTTCATCCACTTGGATAGGGAAACTACAAATGCCTGCACTTAGATGGGGAGAAACACAAAAGCAGACACAGAACCACTTCACAAGGGCATGGCACAACATAGGAGACCAAACCTTGCAGGACAAGATTCAGTGGTCCATCTGCTTTTGAAAGACAAAGGCCACTCTTTTGAAGACAGCAAAGTCCATATTTTGGATAAAGAGGATCACTGGTTTGAAGGAGGGGTATAAGAGGCCATTTATTTTAACATCCATCTATCTCCAATCTTGCATCAGTTCCAAGAAGATTTCACAACCAATTGCACTCTGATTTAGGTGACCCTGAGGGCAAAGGTAAACCTCCAAGTAGCCTCATGGGCTTTCAGAGAGAGTGCTAAGGACCAGATGACTGCAAAGGAATATTATCTTTCTATCCTACACCCACCGCCCCTCCATCCAGTCAGAATCTATCCTACCATCCAGGCTCAATTGTCAGTATCTATCCTCCCATTCCCCCCCACCCCTTGCCACACACATCATCAACTTCTTGGATGAGAAGCAAAACTTTTTGCCTTTTGAAAAAGCACCTTTGAGGTAACAATGACCTGGTGTCCACAGACACAAAAGCAGAACTTTTTAATTTTTGGCTGTTGCCAAAAATTCATCTTGCTTGTGCTTTGGAGAGTGGCAAATACACTGCTGTTCCCTATGGTGTTTGGGGGCTGAATATCTTGTTGCATAAGGTCATTTTTAACATTGCTCTTTAATTTTAGCATTTGATGTCAAATCTGAAATGTTTAATTATTGGTTTGAATTGTTATTTATGATGATAATTTTTAGGAGTCTTTGGAAGTTGGTGGGATATTAATTTTGGGAATATATACTATATTGCATTTTTCAATAGTTATAATATATGTACCAAGATAAATACCAAGTGGGTATAGTTTTATTTTTAATTTAATCACCCTGCTCTAGTAATATAGACTAGCTTTTAAATTATGCAGAAAAGAGGTCTGGTTGAATTTATATGATATAATTATATTTATATTCAAGTACATAAGGATATTTGGCATCAAACGGTGACATTTTAATTACTTCTGCAGAAGTGGTGGCTGTGTGATTAACTTTCCAGTGATTCTGTTGCCAATATGGAACATGAAATATAAGTTATCATAGATCAGCAAAAGCTGTATATTCCAAATACCAAAAAAGCACACCTAAATAGATTTCTTCTAATATTCTATCTGTTTGGCATCAGTTAATTCATTTACAAATCAGTAAATATTAAACTATTGCTTCAAGACCTGGACACTGGAAAAGATTTTTGAGAAGCATGCCACTCTCATCACTAGTTCAAAAATAAAAATAAAAATCTGAAAGTGAGAACTTTTCGCATCATATGACCTCTTTTGTTGCCAAAAATGCTATACGTACACTTTTTCCTATGTTCCCGATGCAAGAATTGCTCCTTAGTACTTTTCGAAATGTAGCTATTCAAAAAGAATATAATCGCATTACGTGAAGATTTTTTTTCTTTAAACATTGTGAGCATTAAGTTTTAAAATGTAGTACAATGATGCTGGCATTTCTATATTTGCTTTAGATAGCGAGATGGGTAAATATTGTGTAGACTACTGTATGTAAAAATAATTCTTAGTAGTGTAAATGAATTACATTTTACATCTACAGCCACTGTAGAATTTCATGGAAAATTAGGCATACCTTCTGGTAAAATTCTCGTTTTTAAGTCATGCCTATTTTTTGTATGATACAATTATTGGATGCAGCACTGAATCCTGAATTTAACTAATATAATGGGGTTTTAAACATGCCAAATTTCCTTCCATTCATTACACTATTCGGTTACTTCAGCATGTAAGAACACAGGAAAGAGAGTTCCCCCTCCCCCATTGTATTAATTGGAAAATGTAATTTTAAATCATACATGCCATATTTTAAATTCCTCATGTTGCATGATTTTAACTTTTTAATACTATAATCAGGACATTACCAATGGAAGAGAATATCTGTAGTTCTGAATTGAACTGTGGAGTCCTTGGTTCTCTGAGGTTGTACTGATGGTATTACTTAATTTGGTAATGAAATATCTGCACGGAAACAGCCAGGCTCAGAGAGCCCCAAGAATCTCATAATCAGGACATTTACAACTACAAACCTGGTACTTGCTAATGTTTTTCAAGGCAGTTTGCCTTGAAAGCAGTATCCATACATGGAACAAACAATTTGAATTAAAAATATAGAAGTCACTGACTTTGCCCATCAGGCTCCAATACCAAAGTTAAGACTGTTCAAAAAAACCTCCAAATATTTTGAAAGGTTTGGGGGCATGAAGGATAAAATTGTTTTTAAAAGCTGCTTTTGTAAAAATCTGCTTGCAAAACTTTGAACCCAACTTCTAAACATACTTGCATACTTTCTAGGGTTGTACATTAGATTTGGCCAAAGCTCAAATGACAAGCTGGAATAGGGTAATTTGGAACAGGAGTTCCTTTGGTTACTCAGACAATATTAAATAGATCTAAATAGACACCTGTTCTGGGCTTACATGAATAGTCTTGATTAGTTTCACCAGACTGCTGATATCTTAGAAAAGCTGATGAGTGAGTATGCCAAAAGGACAAGATGATTCTATTACGTAGATAAGACATAATGACAGTGTAGGTGATGGAGGGAAGATACTATAAGTGGGTGATTATATCACAATGGCCACCTTTGGTTGCTGCAATCACAGAACTGTGGGAGCTGGAAAAAACTTTGTGATTGAAAAAGAGCTCTATCATTTGTAGCCTTTCATATCATCCTTCAGTCTTTTTTGTCTACATGGTTGTGTGAAAATGCTTTGGGAGCTACATGACCTCTCCTAAAAATTTAGTTATTTTAAGATGACCAGCCAGCTATACTGTCAAAACTATAAATCACCTCTACTGTACCCAGAAATAAACACCATCATTTCTTATGAACACTTCTTCCTCTGTATAATCTCCCTTAACCCATCTGTTTGAAATCTGGCATGTTTTCTCCCCATCATATGGTCTCCTAGCATAAAAGACTTCATTGCATTCTGTGCACAAATCATAACGGTCAGATTTTAAAGGAACATGGCTTGAAAGCGCTTTCATCATTTTTAATAAAAATTGTCATGCATCGTCCCTTCATAAAGATTTAGTTCTCTTGAAAATCATATTCCTTTCTAGTGAAAAATGAAATATGATATTAAAATGTTTTTCTGTTAGGCTAATGGAGAATAGTGTTTTTGCAATACATTTCTTAAGCAAAGTGATATGCGTACCAGGTTCAATCCATTCTCCCCTCCTCCCCCGCCCCCGCCCAGAGAATCCTGGAAACTGAACTTTGAGAATGTCAGGACCTGGTAACGTACCTCATGATAACAGAATAATAGAGACGGAAAGGACCATCTTCTAGTCCAGGGGTCACCAACCTTTCGGACCTCAAGGACCACTAAATTCATAATTTTAAATCCCACTGACCACTAATATGATTTTTTTAAAAAGATAAATAGTATTTAATGCAATATAAAAATGCAAATAATTTTTCTGAGGACCACCAAAATTTTGGTGGTCCAAAATTATCCGCGGACCATCAGTGGTCTGTGGACCACTGGTTGGTGACCATTGTCCTAGTCCAACCCGCTATTCAGGCAGGAAACTCTATACCATTTCAGATAAATCATTGTCCAATCTCTTAAAAAATCTCCTGAAGCCCTTAGGTGACAAGTAAACATTCATGCTTGTCAGCCTGTGTGATCCAAAGATGGGCCATAGTCGATAATCAACTATGTCAATCTCTCCCGCCCCCCCATGGAAACAGAGTGTGATGTGGCAAGGAGAGTAAACTGCATACAGAAGGAAATAGCTATTCAGTGAAGAATAGCAGCTGCCAGATCCCCAATTCCAGCGGTGGGCTCAGTCATGCTGAGTGCTTAGTGCATGACCAAGACAGAAGAGAAATATTGTTGTCTTGGACATCATAATCCTCCACTCTGCACTACTTGAGTGAGCTTCTTAGTTTGGGCAACCAATGCCATCTTATTATTTGTACATTTTCCCCCATATATCCTCAGAAATCCCAATGCTAGAGCAATATTTCAAAATTGTCATCTTTCTAAACACTAATTCAATTTTATACCACAACATGCTCAAATATCCAATAATAAATTTAACATTTGGGAGATGCTTTTAATTTGTTCTATTTGGATTTGTTGTCTGATCCCCCCAAATTTCATTGCATCATGAATCGTCATGTTTCACATTTTAACTGGAGTCTGCAATCCTGTAAGTAATAACAATAATAATAACAATAACAGACACTAGTATAATTCAATTTAATTTGATTCTGAAATTCTTACCTTATCAAGGTATCATCATCCACAATAACTAACCAAGGCATTTCAGCAGGACTATGATTTAAAAATCTTTCCAAAATGGCAAAAGTCTTTCCACAATGACCTAGAAAGTAACAAAAGAAAAAAAAGAAAGAAACTGGGAAGTAGATATTAAGTAAAACTTTGGATATATATCCAAATAAGGTATGTTCTATTAACAGCATGGTTCAATCAGCTTAGTAACAATTAATTAGAACATCTAAACAAGACTAGAATCTGGAGACAGAATCTGCTTGGCTGGTTGCCCTTAATACAGCAATTTAAAAAGAGGGTAATCCTTGGCCATCGACTCTGCAGCACAGATCATTCTGCTATAATTCACCCATAAAAATGCTGACTTGGGACAGTGTTTTTGTTTGTTTGATACAATTAGAGTAAAGCTCTTTTCTTTTTAAACAACCAAGCCCAGCGTCCAAACTCTCAAAAATGGGCTGAACATTTTAACCTCATGGCCATGCCTACTATGGCCCTTGGAGACAGAAAAATAAGTGAAAAATAACGTGGAAGCTTCAATATGATTGCTTTTCCTTGCTGTAATGTAGACATACATCTAGTCCATGTTGGAGTTCTGCTCCAATATTTGACTATTTCTGCTCAGCCCAATCCCACATGACAGAAGGGATGGAACTGAGGCCACCTTTTGCATCCTAAGTATCACTTTTCAGGCTACAACTTGGAGCCATATTAGCAATAAGCATTTCATTGTTACAGAGATTCATGTCAAACACTTGTTACAACTCACGAAAGTAATATCATATTAAAACCCACCTCTTTCGGTATTTGGTACTCCTAGGTCAACAGTAGGTATTGAACTTTCTGCATAATCACTGTAATATTCAATGAAAGTGGCTTCTCCTTCCCAGGTTTGCTTCACAATAGGTACTGAATTAAAAACAAAAATGAAGAGACGGGCAGGAGAAGCATAATGACCATTTGGAAATAATAATACTCATTTAGAATACATTGCTATGTCTTCACACCAAGTTCAATTTAGTATATCCTTAGATGGTGTCCTAGTCATAGACAGCTTATGTGTTTGCAATACTTGGGCTAATAAAGTAGTTCTTATGCAGCACCGAAATGACATGAATTTGAAACTGCTGTCCTAGCTGGTGGGATACAGCAGCCACAGTATATTGACTTGCAAAGTAATCCTGAGATTAGAAATCCTTGTTTGCACAGAACAGTGTGAAATTAATGCTGTAAATGTCCGCATCAAAGAAAAAAAAAGGATGAAAAGGAAGACATAAACACTATGAAAATGCTGGTGGTTATTGAAATATCAAAACATGGATGTGGTTGCTCATGAGTGGGGAAATTCAACAAGTTCCTATTCAAGGCAGGGAAGGTGTATGCTATATTTTTGCTTTTCAAAAATTATTTTTAAAAGTTTATTGTGTGTTAATCTAGAGAAAGCATATGACATGATGAATAGAACTGAATTATGGAATAGTTTGCATGATTATGGAGCTGAGGATTGGTTGCTGCATGTGATGGAAGTAAGGCGTGAAAATACACGAAGGAAAAGAGAAAGGTGATGAAGTATGCAAAAAGTGTAAAACTGTGGTTGGATTTCTTCAAAAAGAGGTAAGGAGTTTAAAAAGCAGCAGTCTTTGCTATAATTAAAGCAAGTGATGAGTGAAATAGTTGGGTACTGAGAAAATAAATTCTCTCATCACCCTAAAAAGACCATCAAAGAATAAAAGTAATGTCTGAAACTCATTTATCATCTGTGTATATCACACTGATAGAACAGTTTACAGAGACAATAAGATCAATACATCTTTGTTGTGATTTGAAGGGAGAGAAAAATGCTGAAGGCAATTTCCTTCAAACAAGGACATCAGATTAATTTACAATACAGCCTACCAAACTAGTCACTGTTTGACATAGAAGGGATGCAAAAAAATAGAGGACGGTTATGATGAAAGGAAAACTCTTCACACTTCAAAGAGCTGTGATTAAAAGAGAAAGAAGCAGCCACGGATGCTTCATGTGGGCCAAAATCTTCACTTCCAACAAAACTCTGGTTAAAATTACTGTAAATATTTAACATTTAGATAATATATATATGTTTATAAAACACAATACTGTATGCAATGGTGTCTGTGGAGATTCTCAATCACTCAAGTCATGGTTGTCCCAAAGGTGCTTTTTAAAAGCCAACTGGACTTCATTTGTTTTTTTCTTGAAAACGTTTCACTTCTCATCCAAGAAGCTTTTTCAGTTCTGAAGTAAAGAAGCTTCTTGAATAAGAAGTGAAACATTTTCAAGGAAAAAACCAAGAAATCCAGTTGCCTTTTGAAAAGCACTTTTGGGATTTTATGCAAAGGTTTTATTCACTTCCATAAATAGATTAAAATATACTTCAACTAAAATACAGCATCCCTGGTTAATAATTTCTCCTATCACCCAACATTAGAGATAGGCTGCTATTGGCTTTCATTAAAATGTCAATAAGAATCACATAATTATTAGAGTGAAATGTGGTCAATTCATGGCTTTTGTTTTTAGGAATACACCTCTTTTCTGACTAATTCTTTCACAAGTGATTTTCTACTATATGTGAAAAGTTCAAAAAGGAAATATGCTAAACAAAAAGGCTAGCTATACTTTTCAAGATCTTATATAAATTAATAAAAACAGCTTCAGAAAAAGTGTAAATATACTCTTAATTCCAGAACTTACTTCTGTCTCCATGAAATTTCCTGCATGTTTTTACAGCAATAAAGATATCCGTTTTCTTTACAGGATCACCCTAAAAATAAAATACCATCTCCATATATTTTTCAATTTATGTATTTTTCAATTTAGATTGATAATTATGAATTCATTTTTAAGAAAAAAAAACTATAGAAGAACACAATTCCATTCTCCACAAAATATTTAAAAGAATACATTTCTATATCTGAAAATGTAAGCAATTTAAATAATCAAATGTTGCCTGGTAACATTTGCCACTTAAGCTAGAATAGAAAGTCAGATTGCAGTCATGACTAGTGATAAATAAGAAAAAGGAATAGTCTAACTACAGCAGTGAATGAATACTATACTAAGATAAGGTTGGTTGAATCCCATTGATTTTAATATGAGGGAATTAAGCACTAATTTTAGCTAGATCACATTTCCTTATGATTCTGCTAGAACTTTTTTTATCTTTTTCCTGTAATCAAGTCAAATATTTATAAACATATACAAATAGAAACATACACAAATATATTTGCAATAAGAGCTATATTTTATGGCTATAAATGGTTAATTTCAATTCTTTGGATTGAATGGTTTTTATAAGGATTCCTGGTAGCTTCTAGAAATGACAGTCTAGTTTTTACAAGCATTTGGTCAAATGGGTTTTTTTTCTTCATGCAACATATCAGAAGCAACAGCAGATAAGTGTACCAAATAAGTGTACTTATTTGTCTCTCCTTCTCTCTCTCCCTCTCTCTCTCTCTCTCTCCCTCCCTCCCTCCCTCCCACCCTCTCTCTGGAAGACAATACAATTTCTATTTCCAGAAGCATCAATCAAAATGGCAACAGTCATTCATAAGAGGGAAGTATCAGACACTTGATAAAACCATAAATGTAGAAAAGTTAGAAACTAATTTGGGAGGGGGGGAACCCAAACTCATGAATGGAGAAACACCATAAATAAATAAATAAATAAATAAATAAATAAATAAATAAATAAATAAATAAATAAATAAATAAATAAAATAAGTAGTTGCAGAAAATATTGCTAAGATAAAAACAGAAAATCAAATTGGAAGGAGAGTAGAATGAATGTGTATTAACAGAACAATCATATTTTCCTTAATTTTTAATATTAAAGTTAAGCTTAAGAAAATGAATGTACTTTCAATATCAAAAAGCTAACACATCATTTTCAAAAGAATATAGTCCTCATTTAATAACCCTAATTGGGATCTGTGACTCTGCTGCTAAGAGAAGCGGTTACTAGAGGGGAAATCATGTGACTGTGCTTTCTGGATGGAAAGAGACAAGATTAGCCAGTTGCACAGGTTTTGCTTTGGTCTTCATCCTAACCATTCACCCCATTCCCCTTTGGAATGCTCCACTGCCTGCTTACTGTCTTATACACACCAAAAGCCATGTGATTGCATTGTAGCCTGGGGCTGGAACCAAATTCATGCTATGCATACAGTTTACAGTAGTTTCTTGAAGTCGATTTTTCTCTAATCTCTCCTCTATGTGAGAGGAGTTGGGTTAAAAAACAGCAAGCAATTACTGTAGGCTGCCTCTCCTTTGCCTGATCTTTTCTTGCTGTCAACGCAATCGCATTGCTCTTAATGCACAGAAGAGCAAACAGCTTATTTTCCTGCAATCTCTTTCTCTTCAATAAATCTCTCCTGCAAAAAGAGGGGGGAGAAAAAAACACAGGTCAAACCCAAGATAACGCTAGGGACAGTAAAGGTGATTACTGACTGAGAGATGCTGAAAAGATTGTAAATGGTCTGTAAAGTTATTTTTTCAGCATAGTCGTAACTTAAAATGATTGCTGAATGAATGGTCAATAAGCAAGCAGTACCTGTATGGTTTTGTTGTGAAAACTCAAATGAAAGTTAAGAAGTTTGCAAAATAAGTGAAGAAAGCTCAGACTACCAAGTCATTGCAGATATCTCTCACACAAATAAAACAGTGCCCAGAATTTCACAATCCAACTTCAACAACCCATGGAAAGAGAACTGCCTGATGTACCAGCTGGATTTAGAAGGGTCAGGAGTCCTTGAGATCATTTTACTAGCATCTAATGAATAATGGAAAAGGCAAGGAAATTTTAAAAATGTCTAATTTTGTTTTGACTACGTAGGCCACACAAGTTGTGGGTATCTCTTAAAAACATCTCATCTGCCTTTTGAAGAATTTGTATGATAACCAAAAATAACAGAAGGGAATATGGAGGAACTAAGTGATTCAACTTTGGCACAAAGTGCATCAGGATTATCTATTGTCACTTTCTTTAACTTATATGCAAAATACATCATGAGAAATGCAGGAATAGAAGAAGTAATATTTGGAATTACTGTGAAATTGTTTGGAGCAATAGTTACTCCAGGTATGTTCATGATATATTATGATGGTAGAAGCAGGATAGAGTTAAGGAATCCCTTGTTGAAGATGAAGAAAGGGGAAACGCCTATCTGACTGCTGCTCAATATTAACAAGAACTGAAATTATGTCAGAAATTCTGGGATGTGATACAGGAGGTAACTACTATTTGGAGAAAGACTATCACAAGCCTATATGACATACCAAAATGTAAACAGTTGCCACTGACATCCAAGTTACATGTTGTCAAAGTTGTTGCTATTAGTTATTATGACGGCTGGAAAGGCTTAACAAAGAAAACGATTCCTCTGAGTTGTGGTGCTGGAGAAAATTGCAATAATTTGGACTGAAATAAGGACAAATCACTCAGAATTAGATGAAGTGAAACCAGGCTGCTAAAAGCAAGCATTAATAATGCGCCTAACCATTAAATGTTTTTGGACACATAATGGAACAGCAAGAGTCATTGGAAAAGATTCTACTGTTTGGACAAATCAAAAGCCCTGGAAAAGAAGCCAACTGACAATAAGGTGGTTACATGACACAAGTATGACCTTACAAGAACACAAAGAAGCAGTTACTGACCCTTAGTCCTATACAGCGATGATCACTGAATCACCAAGAAGCAATTGAAAAAGATTGGGAAAAAAAGAAAAATATCTAAGCTCACTAGTGATTATGATAATACCAGCTTTGAACATTCTAAATGTTTTACATAAATGATTTTATAATTCTTTCAGCTATATGACAGCATTCCTATTGCCAGATTGCAGATCCCAGTAATATTAGCCCTATGTAGCAAATCACGACAAAGAGATTATGAATGAGGGTTAAAGAAAATGGATTGCCTGCCTATTGTTTCCCAACCCTACGTTTTTCCATTTTAAAATAGCAATAGCACTTGCACTTATATACTGCTTCACAGTGCTTTACAGCCCTCTCTAGGCGGTTTACAGAGTCAGCATGTTGCCCCCAATAATCTAGGTTAAATCATCAATAAGCGCTCTTTTCTGAATTTGCGAACAACAAATGTGGTTCAGTACAATGGGAGATGTTAAATCCAAGGTGAGTCAATTTGATGTAGTGGTTGAAATATCAGGCTTAGAAACCCAGAAACTGTGAATTCTAGTCTCACATTTGGTAGAAAGCTAGCTGGGTGACCTTGTGAGGGTCACTCTCTCAGCCTTGGATAGAAGGGAAAATCCTTGCAAGAAAACTGCAAGGACTAGACCAGGCAAATACCAGGAATAAAAAACTGACCTGAATACACCAACAAAAACCCCCCTGAGATGGGTGACATCTTGGAACTGGCCCACCTCCCTTTTTCAATTTCAACTTGAAGAACCATTTTCTATTCTGCAATGTCCCTTTTCTTCTTTCTCCATGCAAAACAGGAGTAGATGACATTGTAGGTAAGCACATATAGCATCTGGCTCTAAGTTTGCTTTATTTATTTAACTCAAAATGCTAGGATTATAAAAGACAAACCAGAGTTCTTCTTAATACACAAGACAAGTTTGCAGTCGCAGTATTAACCGACAGTGCAGCAGCTTTTTCTCCTTTGCATGAAATGGCATTTAGATATAGTGAATCAAGGAGACCTTTCAAATGTCGAGGGGGAAAAAACCCAATCTATTTGTATATATGAAGAAAAGTACCGAGAATCTAAGAAAACAAATTCTGCAGTTTTCTAGCCTATTTGGGAAAATGACTCCCCTTAAAAGCAAATGTCAACTTTGGAATGGATTGGAAAAATAAATCAGATAGATTTCCTTGCATGATTACAAGGGAAATCAAGAAATGATGATGAAACTGACTATAAAAAACAGATTGGTAATGTTTCCCACTCCCATTTTAATTATGTTTTCTGAAAAGTTACCTTTCTTATCAGGCATTTTCTTTGTTCCGAAGCCAATAATGGAGAGAGAGGGAGAGAGAAAGACAAAGAGAGAGATAGAGATAGAGAGATATATGCTGAAAAGGCAGTGAATAGCATCCACTTTACTAGCTTCAGGCATGAGCAAAAGGAAGCGGTAACATTTAGTTAAGCTACAATTGCTGCATGGATAGAAGTTGCAAGTTACATGCTAAAAACAGATTCATCCCGAAGTTTAGAAAGTCTATGGAAATGTCCCTTTTCTGTCTATAAAACTAAAGTCCTTTTACTTTTACAGCAGAAGAGTAAAAAGTTGGTTATGTCCTGTATTTGCACCCAACCAGTGAAAAATTTCAGGATAAATAGACGTATTTCTTTTTTTTCATTTCTTTTTCCTTCAATTTTATCAAATTGTTTATACCTGCAAAGTTCTCCATTTGGAAAGTTCTAACAAGATATATATGGGATAGAATCAGTGGTGGGTTGCTCCCGGTTTGGTCCGGTTTGCACGATCCGGTAGCAGTGACGTTGTGACGTCACCGAACCGGTTCTCTGCGTCCCGGACCTGGGCCTACCCATGCGGCCAAACTTACCTTTTTTTGGTAGAAACCACGAAAATAGTGCATGCGCAGAGTGCTTTTTTTGCAATTTTTTTTCTCAAAGAGTTCCTGCCTGTGCACGTGCACAAAGAGAACCGGTAGTAAAGGTAGGTAGAACCCACCCCTGGATAGAATAGAATACTTTCTCTATATTCTCTATCGGGAGAAGCATTCAGGAAGTACTTACACATTGTGGGAAGAAATTGGTGAATGTAGTGGCACAGGTAACACCATTAGGAGAGTTGAAGTCTTCTGTACAGAATTCAGGCACCGGTGTGAGTTGTGGTCCATTCCCTTTCTCCCAGATATATAATGCAATCTTTCAAAATGTAATCACATATATAAGTAGATATGCATTATCTATATACATTATCAGAGAGAATTACACTTAAAATTATTTATCAATTTTCAAATAAATGTCATATAAATTCCCTAGAGATTTTCTAAAAAAAATGCAAAGCAGAAAAAGGCGCCGTTTTCTTCTCAATTAAAATAAAAATCAACCAAAGGAAAATGATACATTTCCATCGCAACGATGAAAAGTTCCAGCACATAATCCTCCAGACAATTCCTGGCATCTCTAATAAGGCCTGGAAATACCATGCTATGATTGACAAGCCATTCTAGTAGCTCTAGAACACCATTTCCCAAACTTGGCAACATGGTGGCTTGGGAATTATGGGAGTTGAAGTCCACACAACTTAAAAATTACCAAGTTTGAAAAACACTGCTTTAGACACTGCAATATGATAGAGCAAATGGTCCGAACTACAATAAGGCAACTTCTTATGCTCCTCACAAGAGACATCAGCAAGGAGTGACTAAGAAAAAAATGCAGATGGGAATATAAGATTTATAATCTTCTCTGATTCAGTTTGGAATTAGAAGAAACAATGTATGACATGTTCCTTAGATGTTGCTTTTGAGCATGCCCAGAAACAATATTTTCTTTGGACCTCTTTCCCTGACAAAAGTCACAATTGTTTGTTTCTCTGAGATATGGAAAGGGAAAACTAGGAGGGTGAAGGTGAGCCAAGCTTAGAGTAAGAGCAAATCAAGAAGACTGAGCACATAATGCTTCACCTGCCCTATGAAACATCATTCCTACACAGAAGTCAGACTGGCCCCCACCTTGCTGGCCTTCCAGATATATATATATACAATATATATAATCTAAAATAGTTATATTGTACATGAATTAACTTTACTCTTTGGTTGAGTATATGGTACGGTTTTATTTGTTGTAATGTTTGCATGCTTTATTATTTTTTTTGTTTCCAGCTATTGTTTGGTTTTAATCTTAAAGGCCACCAACAGTCACACATGTAAGATGAATGGAGAAAGAAAGAGAGAGGGGGAGGGAGGGAGGGAGGGAGAGCGAGAGAGAGAGGGAAAGAGGGAGAGGGAGAGAGGGAGAGAGAGAGTAAGTAAGTTTTTTCCTTTTACTAACTTTACCACACATATTACTAAGTTACCTCATAAAACAGCACATACGCTCAGTGAATATTGTTTATTCCCAAGTGGAGAAGACGACAACACAAATTAAAAATAAGTTTAGTCAGGACTGACAAGAACAGATGGCAGGGAGGGTTACAAAGGGCAGAGTTGTGTTTGCTTCTCTGTAGCTACTTTTAACATTCAAATACATTTGGCAAACAATCAAATAATAAAAGTAAGATACTTACTTTAAAATCATGTTTATACTGAAAGTGGAATGGTTTAGTATTTCTTAATGTAATATAAAACATGCAGCATTTTAGAAAATAATTAACGATTCAAATGCAACCTGACATTGGTGAAGAATTGGATTAGGTTATAATGAAGTAGGAGCCTGCCATTTCAGATTATTTTCAAAAACACTTTCGTTTTTTTTAAAGACACTTTGAAAAGAATAATTTTAAAGATATCCATAATACAGTCAGCATGTGCCAGGAAAAAATATGAATATAATAAAAATATGGATTGTAATTAAAATACATTAAAAATAATTATATTCTATCCAAGGCCATAGAGCATTGAACATAAATGAGGAAATCAAGAAAAATATGACTTGAGGCATCAAATACCTTTCAATGCTTTGTATTGAGTCAGAGTGAATCACAATTCTTTTTACTTTAATAACACTATTATAAAGTGCCACAATAAAAGGAAGAACAGTTAGTAATGTTTGAACAAATATCTCATGAATAAATTCAGCTTGGTTTCTGGGGAAAAAAAAGAATTTTCAATGGCTCTCACAAACTTCTACAATCTCTACATTGTTAAAGATGTAAAACAGGATGAATAAGAAAAAGAAAAATCTAAATACTGGTAGACTGTTTTTCAGAAATATTCCTTATTTACAAAGATTGTCTCCTCTCCTTCTGGATGGAATTCTCACTGCATAAGAGGCAGTTGTAGACACTGCTGCCATTGGAATTACCATTACTGAACATTGAACATTTCTATGCTGAAGTGGATGAGGTTGAATTTTTGAGGAAGTTTCTGAGGGAAATCAAAGAATCATAAAATGACAGGGTTCTTGAGGCTATGATAGTCACTTTGCTCAACAGAAGAATCAAACCTAAATCATTCATATCATAGGGCTACCTACTATCTGCCTGAAAATTTGTAGCTATATAAAGACTATCATCTCTCTGGAAATTAATTCACTGTTTAATTTAATTTACTCTCAATTTTTGCCTAGTATTCAGGTGGAATCTCCCTTCGTATAATTTAAATCCATTATTCCTTATCCTGTTATCTGAAATGAAAGAGAACAGATCTTGGCTTTCTTCTAGGTCACATTCCTTCAAATATTTGAAGATTTTATATAATCCTGTCTTTTAATATAAAATCTTACCATGCCTAATTCCTTCAATCATTCTATATAGAACACAGATCATCCTTCTTGCCCTTCCCTGAATTTATTTCAGTTTGTCTGAATCTTCTTAAATTATGATGTATATAATTGTGAACAAGATAGGGTTTGGCAAATACAAAAGATAATGCAATTATTGTTTTGTTGATTAGGAAATTATGCTGGTTCAATATGTCTAAAATTGCAGTTTTTGTAGCAAATCGTTACTCTTGGAATCCAATTTTTGACCCTGGTAAATTAGTAAATTCTCATGTATCCAGAACATCCTTAGCTGGTTTGTTATTTGGAATTTCACAGGGTTTTTGTCAAATGTTTTGCTGAAATTAAAGCAGTTATCTTTATGTTCCTGCAACCAGCTAAAGAAATTGTCTAATCAAAAAAGTTGGGTGGGCACCTGTTTCTAAAAAATACAGTTTTCTGGTAATTGCCATATTTTTCAAGGTGCTTAAAATGAATCAGTACATAATTTGTTCTATAAACTTCCCAAATATCACTGTCAGATTGAGTGTTTGTTTATATTAGATTATTTGGATCCTGTTTTCCCCTGATTCTCCAAGACAGAAGTAACATTTGCCCTCTTCAATCATCTGAAACTTCATCTCTTCAAGTTTTCTCATAGATATAATTCATTCAGATAATCTTCAGATCAATTAATCTGGCCTTGAAAATTTAAACTCATTTAAAGGAAGAAAATATACCGTAGCCATGTTTCATCACACCCAAATAATAAATTCCACATCTTTATTTCCATCTTCACAACTGCTTGAATATATATCCTCTCTTCAGAGAAAACTGACAAAGTAGCGCTTTGTCACCTGTTAACATCTGGGTATGCTAACTCTTATACAAATCTTATTATAAGAATCTTTTGTTGTTCTTAGCAGTTTTTTCTGGAATCATCTCTACAATTCTCTTCATGATCTGTCCTATACAGAGACCCTTTCCCCTTTTTAAATCATGGATATTTTGTGCAGCAACTTCTTGTATTTTTTTACCTCATTGGAACTATTAGCAACTATATGATCATGGCTTCCTTTCCCCATCTTCTGCCATGGTATTTTACTTATCTTTGCTCCGAATTTGTTAAAATCCACTTTACTGGTCCAAGATAAGTCTTCAATTATCCTCAGCCTCTAATTCTATTAAAATAAAGAAATTTAGCCTTATACAATCACTTTTGTCCAGTATTCCTGCTATTTCTATTTGTCAGGTACTAACAACCAGACTCACATGTGCAGAGTTTGAGCTAACTACTTTATTATAGTCTGCCTAAACTACAGAAATCTCCCCAGTCTGACAACCTGCTTCTGGGAACAATTAGATAAGGCTCCAAGGATTTTTTTTTTTGGGGGGGGGGGGGGGAGGGCTTAGCC
>JANHFM010004942.1:309338-320156 GCA_032468115.1 Grayia smithii | reverse complement strand
CTGAAGGGCGAAAGGGAAGCAGTATGCTCCCTCCCATATTTGGGTAAACCAGGTGCTACAGAAAGAAAAAAACATACCCACACCCACACAATATTTGTGGAATAGTCAAAAATGTTTTAAATGAGATAAAAACTGACATATGATTAGAGATTCTCAATACATTTTATATACATACACACCAAGTTGGAAAGACTTTTAATGTTTAACAACATCATTTCTCCAAAGCATTTTAAAAACTTCCAACTATTCAGTAAAACAATTTATATCATGCAATCTTACTTTTTTACAAGTGGAATACTAAGTGCCCAGCCAGCAGCAAAATCTGGAAATTTGAAAACTGTAGGGTTTTCTGCAAAGGCATAATGGTGGATAATTGTAGATTCATCATCATGTAATGCTTTGCCTAAAAAAAATTCCTGTGGGAGAACAGAAATATTATTGAATATGCTTAGTGAATTTAACATCACTAAGATCCTGAAGATCTATTACATGGTCCACAGAACCTTATAAGGCTGTATTTTTCTCTATAAACTTATTCGAGTACATGGACACAGAGAGAGTAAAGGCATCCTTAATTGTATAATAAATCATACTAATGCTTAATCTATCAAACTTAAGCATGTAAACCAATTGTGAAGGTTTGGAAACTTGTGACCTTCCAGATATGGAGGAACCACAGTTCACTGCATCTTTCACCATTCGTTATGTTGATTGGGGGTTCTATTAGTAGTGGCATTTCAGCAGAAATTAAAGTCTAGGTTTCCACAGGAAAAACTGGCTGCAGACAAAACTAACTTTTAACCAAGAAATAAGAGATAACAAATAAGTCTTTGCTTACTTGATATATTCATACCAGGGATGGGTTCTAATTACCTTTACCACCAGTTCTCTTCATGCACGCGCTTTGCGCGTGATCGTCACCGCTACCGGCTCACACGAACCGGGTCAAATGGGGAGCAACCCACCACTGATTCACACATAATATCAAATCAATTTTTAAAAAATATGTTTTGATGAACAAGTCATATGGACTTGTTTGTGCAAAAACAGATGGTTCCAACATCATTCTAAACCCAAAAGGAAGGATAAGCTTAACAGCTTATATGTGAATCAGACCATGCTGCAAGAGTAGGTGAAGAAACAGTATATTACTAATTTACAGAAAGCTTGTCAAAAAAATTTCTAAAAAACAAAGTCCCCCACCCGACCCCCAAAATACCTGCTTTGGGATAGGGGAAAAACAGGGGGGGGGGGGGAGAAATGAGGTAAGAATAAAAATCTGTTAAAAGATTTTCTTCAATCCAATTGCTGAATTTCTCCAAGGGAGTACTTTTCCTTTTCTTTAAATACATTCTCTGAATGCTTTATTTCCCTTCCCCCAAGAAAAACTAATTTCACTCAACAATATTCTTTATGAGGACAGAAAAACTTGACTTAGAGTAACAGACACAAATTCTATTGTATGTTTCTTCCACTTGTACTGTGTTTAGGGCTCATTTGTTCTAAATCGCAGGTGTCAAACTTGCAGTGTCACGTTGCCCGTCACTTGCCGTTTTGTGACTTTTTTCCCTTCACGGAGCTGGGGTGGGCATGGGATGCACATGACGCACCCAGTCTGTAGGCCGCCAGTTTGACGCCCCTGTTCTAAATGAAATATGTTTACTATGCTATGCATATTCCCAGCCTTCAGCTACTTGCAAACTAAGTAACACTATATGAATAACTGTGAACTAGACTGCTAATTAATAGGTGTTAACTTTATGGAAGAATATTTCCATGACCAAGTATAATTTTAGCCACAGATAAGAAACCACTCATAAATAATACTTTCACGCATGTACTATATGCAAGATTTCCCAATATCTCAGTTTCTTATTAACAGTAAATGAACTAAGGTGAGAACCTTAATTAGTGTTCTTACTATTATTCCTAACAATATGTTGTTGATATATTTACATATATAATAATTATTTTAGAATGTCTTGTACTATTTTTTACTAGTAGATGTAAAATAACTTGTAACTCTATATTTCAGCTCTTTGTAAATACTTCTTTAAAAAAAATTCTATGCAATAATAGTTTTGATCTTTTATACTGAATAGATCTTGATCATTGAGATTTAATTCTTATAATGTTGATATAAAACTGTAATTGTAATATAATGCAACTGTCAGTATATCATTTATTATGATTAATTACACTGGTCTAAGTTTTAGGCATGATGCATGTTAAATAAGAAATGAACTGTTCTTTCTCATCTATTATAGTCATAGTTTTATCAAAATGCAAATTAATTCAGTTTTTGATTCTTTTCCACAGTTTGTAGTACATTTTGGAGTCAAACAATAAGAAATCATTTTTTAAAATATCACCTTAGATTTGTCATATCGTCTAAGCATTTTCAGTAGTTTTGCAATCTGTATTCTTGTATCCTCTTCACAGAAAAAAATCCATGAGGAGTTTTTGCTGTATGAAACAGAAAACCTGGAAGAAAAAAAAGAGTTTAATTTATTGTAAACATGGTTTAGAAAGAATTCTGTGATTCAAGTATTTTTGCTGATATTAAGAAATATTTATATTGATAATCTTGCTCTATCTCTATTGTGGACATTATTAAAAACCAAATCAATATTGAGTCTTGGTGATTTACAAAACAGTAAAAAGAGGACTACCACTGTCTGCAACGTTAAAATATCTATGGTAAAATTAAGTAATTTAAAGTAATGAATAACTAATAAAACTTACAGAAATGCAAGGACAAAATATAAAAGTGACATTGAGAAATACATAAAATTAATCATCAAAGTCAAATGAAATAATAGTAACAAATCAATATAAACAATTCAAAGTGAAATAAAGTAAAATGGCAATAATGAAGAATTCACCAAATGCTCTTCAGAAAAGTTCATTTCAGTAGCTTCAGGGATGTTAAAAAATATTACTGCTTTGTCCGAACAACACTTGGAAATATAAGCCAATTGTAGAGAAAAAATATTTCTACCGCTGATGCTATTTTCACCATTTTACAGCAAATTATATTGATTGTTTGACATATGTATCTGAACAGCCCAAATGCCATCTCCTACACATGCATTGTATTGCTGACTGTTTTCCAAGTGACCCATTATTTCCTTCTAAATAAGTAGAAATGGTCAAAGTTATATGAGGCAGCCAGTCAGTTTCCATGGAATCAACTGTTCAACATTTTTTTCAGTTAAGTTGGATGAGGGAAATTTATAAGAGCTGCAGATGATACAAACTTTCAAGGGGTGGCCCACCAGTTTAGATGAAACAGGAAAGATTTGAAAGGATCTAAATGGGCTTGAGGGCCCAGCAAAACTGAATAGAATGGGATTCCACAGAGAGAAATTTAAAACTCTGCACCTGAGTAAGAAAAATATAAGGCAAAATATAGGTTGGGGGACAAAAACTTGCCAATAGCACAAGTGAAACAGTTAGCAGATCTTCATGTCTTTATTGAACAAAAATGAAACGTAAGCCAATAATATGATGCAGCTGCTAAAAAGGCAGATGTTATTTTGGGTGCATTGACAGAAGCAAAAAGCCCAGATCACTAGAAGTAAGTGTTCCCTTCTACTTTCCTCCATCCCCATTTGGAGTACTTTGCCCAGTTTAAAAAAGACAAAAATTGGAATGAGTTCAGAGGATTCCCACTCCCAGACGGTGGGGGAAGGGAGTCTGAAAATGAAATTCTATGAGAAAGGGATCTGGATATGATCAGCCCCAAAAATATGACTCATGAGAAATATGACAGTAGTTTTCAAATATCTGAAGGGTTATCACATAGAAAAGTGGACTTCAGTTTTTAACTGAAAAAACTGAACATTACAACAAGAACTGACAGAATAAGCAATTAGAACGGCTATCCCATGAATGAGAGAGAAATGAGAAACAAGAGGCATTGGAGATATTCAACAGCAAAGGAATACAGAAATGCCTTTGAGTGTCCTACAGAAGAAACAGCCTCTCAATCTCTGGAGGGCAACAGTCCTGAAAAGCAGAGGGGATGTGCTGCTATCAGTAAAAGGATAAATAAGTCATATTAATTGGTTACTCTAGGACCTGTCTGATTGAGTGACTCATGTGTTAATGTTTGGGAGCATGGATTAGGCAAATGATGGAGAAGCTGCCAAAAATTTCAAAGTCCACAGAAGATTACTAGAAAGGGGAAGCATAATATTCCAGCACAATAGTTACAGAAATAGTGTACCAACTTTCTGTGTGTCCACTGATGAAATAAACATTTTACATTTAGCTGGAATTCCTTATAATTTCTACAGAATAAGTTTACAAATTAGATTTTATGTCCATTTACATGATTATTAATGAACTATTTTGAAGCCCTTCAAAATTATAAATGCACTTGTAAGTTTAACCTTCCTCTCTTCATACAACAGTATATCATGATGGTTTGTTAGTCATATGAATACTTAATAGTTTTATAAATCTGGGTGTACAGTAGTATGGGCCGATATCTTACTCTGATCCTTTGATTTTATATACATATACTAAGCTTTGTATATGCGTTTTGTACTTTGTATCCCTAGTCCTGCGTAACGGGGTGAGCTCCCGTTATTTGTCCCAGCTTCTACCAACCTAGCAGTTCGAAAGCACGTAAAAAATGCAAGTAGAAAAATAGGGATCACCTCTGGTGGGAAGATAACAGTGTTCTATGTGCCTTTGGCGTTTAGTCATTCTGGCCACATGACCACAGATATGTCTTTGGACAGCACTGGCTCTTCATCTCTGAAACAGAGACGAGCATTGCCCCCTAGAGTCAGGAACAACTAGCACATATGTACGAGGGGAACCTTTACCTTTATCTTACTAAGCTTTAGAATACCTTTTGACGCAAACATGTCTGGTTAGGAGAACTTTAAGGTAATCGAGGATATATATGGTCAAATAACTTAATGCTCCTTAATATTCTGTATACTGTAGAAATAAATAATTAATACTGTAGAAATAAATAATGATTAAACTTGTTATGTCCAATGACTCAAAGAAAACTCAATCTTCTTACAAAGTGCATGTTCTTCATTTTCTATATACTAATGCACAGACTATGACTGATAAACAAAATAAGATTACATATGATTTAATAGGTATGGTATAACTGAGACCACTGGGATGATTTTCATGATTAGAGCACAGAAACTTATGAATGTGGCTTGTTCAAAATGAATAGAATTTATAGAAAAGGAAGCAAAATTCCACTAAATATTGAAAATACTGTACAGAGGTTCAAGAGAATGAACTTGGCCTTACTTAAAGAATCTAGACCAAAGTAAGTAGAGGAATAATAACAACAGATGTTGCTGATGTTTCCTGCCAATCACAAAACCAAGAAAAAATGATGATGTACTCTAAACCAAACTGCCAATCTTTCAAAGAACCAAGAGATTTTAGAACTTAGAATTTCTTAGAATTTAGAACTTAGAATTACCTGACATCCACTGAGAGACACTGCCAGGGATGGTTCTTCCAGGAAATGTAGGAGCTGTCTTGCTCATTGCTTTTTCCCTCAAAAGGTGAAGAAAGGTATAATGGGATCTGCTATTCTTGACTTGATCCTACCAAATAGGAGAGATTTAGTTGATGAATTGAAAATAGTAGGAACATTGGAAGAATTCTGGACATTAAGGGAAACTAAAACTAAATGTAAGCAAACATGTATCTTAGTCTTCAAGAGTTGGATTTTAATAAATTCAGAGTAATGATCAATAAGTTCAGATATTAGAAGATGCAAATGGGAAAATAAATTCATGACTGGTAAGAGTGTCTAAAATGAAATACCAAAAGTACTACTGAAAATAATTTCAATGAGGCAAAAAAGAAACTACACTAGAAGAAGCTACACAAAAACTTAATAAGGATCTGAAAATAAAAAATAATATACATAGGAGGTGGAAAATCATCACAAAAAAAGGAAACACAGATAGTCTGCTATTGTACAGATTGTATCAGGAAAGCTAAAGTTCAGAACAAGAATGAGATTAATGAAGGATATTACGTAAGACCATTAAGGGCCTTTTCAGTTACATTCTAAATTTTAATGGAATAGTGTTTCAACTGTTCAGAGTGAAAATGGTAAAAGGTATAGCAAAGAACAAGCGTAACTATTTTGGTTCAGTGTCCTCTGAAGTGCATTCTGTCAGAAGACTGTAAAGAGTTGACTGAAGGGCAGGATTTAACTGAAAGCTGACAGAAAACAAGGCAAAGAACAACTGACCCTGAATAAGTTTAAATCTCCAGAGCCTGATGGACTACATTTTAGGTGACTGAAGGAATTTCTATCCATTATCTTTGAGAAAGTGGAAAGAACCAGATAGCTAGAGGAGGTAAACGGTTTCCTGTCTTTTTCTAAGGCTGAAATAGAGTAATGGATACCTGGGGAAATTATAGAGCAGATGACAAAGTGACCATTTGTAAACACCTCAAATCACCATTTATTAGTTGCCAGAAGTATATATGGATTTATCAAGAAGTAATCACGCTAATATTATTTCCCTTTTCAATTAGGTAATTTCTTTAGTTTAGTAAATCATAGGAATAATATGGCTATAATATAATTTGAGTTTCAGCAAGGCATTTGATAAAATATCCTGTAACATTCTATAACGGTGGGATGAAGTCCATTGGAAGGAGCCACAGTTGGCTTGAAAGAATGCTCACTGACAAAGACTGTACAAAGATTGCTCACTGACAGCCTTTCATTAAACTAGGGTGAGATATGATTGTAGTTAACTGCAAGTTGAAAAGGCAAAGTCAATACAGTGGAAGTATAATTTATATTAACAGAAACAAAGTTTGACACTACCAGAAGAAACAATTCTATTCTCTTCTCCACTGGCCAAGTTGCACTTTCAAAGCCATATTCATTACTAGGCCACACACTCCAGAAAAAATTATAGAACATGAAAAGAAGGTCTGCAAGGATGATCAAAGTTCTGGAATTAAGTCTTACCAGCAGAGGGAAGTGGTCATATTCACCACTGAGAAAAGAAAATTGAAAGGGGACTATGACAGCACTCTTTGAGTGTCTGAAAAATTGTCACATGAAAAGCCAAAATCTGTTTTTTTATCAACATAGATGCAGGGCACAGAATAATGCTCTTTTTACAGTATAAGGCAGTTTCCAAAAAAATCTTAATGATAAGTTTGACATGGAACCAATTATCAAGGGAGAGAGCTTTCCTTTGCTGGATGTTTTCAAGTAGAGACTGATTCATGAACTCAGCAGTGGGATGAAAATTAACAGCCCAAATGATCCCTTCCAACTCCAAGAGCCTGTAGTTCACAATGTCATACCTTGTTTTTACACTTACTCATGCATTAATGGTAAAATAGTCCATGTCCCTTCATGTCTGTCCATCTGATGAGTAAGCAGAACGGTAGGCGTTTCCTTTTAAGAAAACACATTTCATGAACCACAGAGCAATGAACACCTTTTAACAGAGTTGAAAATGGAATACTTTGTTTCATGTTTTCAATAAATTAAACATTCCTATTCATAAATATCAAAATTATTTTAAACACAAGAGTATTTTCTAAGGTGCAGTAATAGTAATAAGTAATAAGATTAGCAATTCAAGCAAGTAGATTCACATAGGAACCTTATTGAAAATAAATGTTACATTCTGATCCACTGATATTTAGAATACTGGCACTGATAAAGTATGCATAGAATCCTGAAGGTAAATGAAATGCAAGTGTCAGGCATAAAAGTTGAACAGCATATTTGAGCTGCTAATCCCAAAGGATATACCTCAGCATTTCTGAGATCTGTGAAAAAGCAACTGAACTGCAATTCTACCTTTATTAAATTCCTTAAACTTGATTATTCTTTTAATATACAATGGAATGCACAGGGAAAATGCTGTTTTTGAACACTTAGTGAACCTAGAAATAAAAGGCTGAAAAACAAAAAAATTAAGTGAAAGACATTTTTCCATAGATCTGATATTAAAAAATATATATTTATGTCTTAGGTAGGTAGAGTTACATGCAGGTAGGATTTTTAAGCTAAATAAATGTTCTAATACATTTATAGTGGGATTGAGGTATATACTCCTAGTATCTGCACATTCAGGTTTTGCAAAACAATACAAATACAAGTAGATGTAATTCTTTGTATTTGTATTGTTTCGCAAAAACTGAATGTGCAGATATTATTAGGAGTATATACCTCAATCCCACTATAAATGCATTAGAACATTTATTTAGCTTAAAAATCCTACCTGCAGGCAACCCTACCTACCTAAGACGATTAAGGTTTGATTAATGCAATTTGAATATATTTGATTGACACTAAAAGACACTGGGCAGTTGCAATAGTCAGCCCAGGAGTTAAATTCTGACCTGAGATTGAGAGCGTGAATTGTATTTTAAACACAGTTTTATTTTATTTTTTAAAAAATCAACATATTGATTATTGATACCCATTTTTGAGTCAAATAATTTTTTTTAAGCAGTAGTCTAAAAGTCAGTAATATAAAAGTTATTTTATGAGTCTAACTATATGTATGTCCATGCAGATATACATTACTGAGATCCATGATTATTTTTAATAAAATGAAGTGGTATTTTCAGAATTGTATCTTGTATATTACTACTTTTAGCAAAAATATCTTTACTGCCTATTTTATTTTTGCATGATAGAGAACATGCAGATAAGTGGCTGAACAGATTTTTAATAAAGGACAGTTTTTTCTTGTTCTTCCCTTTCACATTCATGGCTGTACAAGAATCAACTATAAGAGTATATTGCAAATGGCTGACTCGTATCAATTTTATATCCACCCCATTCATCATTTTTATAAGTTTATTCCAGCCAATTTCTCTAGTGATTTATGAGTTTGCTCCTTTCTGCCCTCCCCCAAAAAGCAGGAGGAGGCTGTATAAAAATGTGCATGTTTTTATACATTTCTCCTGCAGCTTTTATTCATACTTTTTAAAAACAATTTTGTGTCAAGCAATTAGCTAGTGTTTACTTTATCATTACATATATATTTTGTGAATGTCCTTTTTTTAATACAAAAGAGAGTTGTAAATAGGGATATAAAAGAAATCTATGATACATTTTTATAAGGGTAGATTTGGGAGATCTGTCAGAAGATACTGCAGTATAGAACAGATTGTAATGAATAAAACCATCTCTAGATATTCAAACTGAAAAATCAATTTTAGATATTGTAGAATTTGCTATTTTCCAGGATCATAATATTTCTAATTTTGCACATATGCCAAATTACAATCCTTCTGAAGACTAATCAGATAGGATGGCAGCTTAACTGCAAACAGTTATATCATCAATTTTTTTTCAAGTTTTTTATTTTATTTTACAATATATCCCTATCAATATGTGAACAGTGTGGCATCTGGGTATCATACATTTTAGTACAAATAAAAATAGTGCTATTAATCATATTTGTTACATTCCTCAAGCTTATGTAATTCTAGTATTAATACACATATTTGTATTAAATTATAAACTTCCATTATTTAATTATTCAATGTTTCAATACGTTATTCCAATGCCAATCACAATATTGTTTAAACATACATAATAATACCATCATTCAATTTCTAATCTTCCCTCTTACTATTACTTTTGTCTTATTATATAAAAATCTGTTCACTAATATTCCCCTCTCTTATTTCTATCCCTATTCTAACTTTTAGTCTTGTCACTTTTATATTTAATTTTTTTTAAGTGCCATTACTTTTCTATGACTTAAATCTTTTAAAGGATGCTTAATTTTTCAATAAAATGAAATCTCTTTTTATTTTGCTAATTGGGAGAGGTGCTGTTCATTCATGCATGGCCAGTGAAATTGAAAAGTAGAGCATTGCAGCAATTTACTTCATTTGTATCATTTGTTTAATGATACGAGTACACAAATGACATAAATAACTGGAGAAAATTATGTGATGTGAATGGATGTGAAGTCTGTTGTGTCAAAAGCTGGTGAGTTAGGGTTTCATTGAAATTGCTGTTTTTATCTACATATTAGTACTGACTTGTGACCATTAACAGTGACAACCTAATTATCTTTGGATCATGTAATACATAAGACTATATATGGTATGTGTCCTTTCATTCACAGAATGGCACCTAACATGTATCTGCATATTGTTGAGTGCACATGACAGATAAAATATAACATACAAAGAGTTGAGTGAAATACAAATTTCACACAGTCTGAAAGATAGGGAAGAGATGCTATGTGGAGCAAGACACCATGCCAAAAATTGAAGAATTCTGTTAACATGCTGTTCTTGAATACCATCTGCAAACTTCAACTCAATGGCTGAATTAGGTTCATTAAGGTGACTCATTTTGGTAGGTTCAAGATGTCCCTCTAAGGAAAAAGAAGGGAAATGTGACAGGACCCAAAAGAAAAACTCACATGAAAACTCAGACCACTAGTGGCACTTGGGTTAGAACAGTGGTTGTCAACCTGTGGGTCAGGACCCCTTTGGGGGTCGAATAACCCTTTCACAGGGGTCGCCTAAGACCATAGGAAAACACATATTTCCAATGGTCTTAGGAACTGAGACACCGCTTCTCTATCCATCTCCAGGCGGGTCCACCCACATACAGATCTGCCCACGTACGAGTACCCAATGTGATGACATCATCGCGCCAATTCCATCACATACACCCAGTACAAATACAGGTTATGTGATGGGATTGGCACCATAATGTACTTATGCAGACCAGTCACATGTGTAGAGTAGCAAAATTACAGTTATGAAGTAGCAATGAAAATAATTTTATGGTTGGGGGTCACC
>JANHFM010004942.1:284227-294635 GCA_032468115.1 Grayia smithii | reverse complement strand
TACAATTCATAATAGTAGCAAAATTACAGTTATGAAGTAGCAACGAAAATAATTTTATGGTTGGGGGTCACCATAACATGAGGAACTGTATTAAAGGGTCACGGCATTAGGAAGGTTGAGAACCACTGCTTTAATGTTTACTTCTTCCACTTTTTCTACTGTTTCTCCTTTTACTCTTTTTCATCCAGTTGTGCCTTATATTTCCCCAATAACTCACAAAGGCAGACATAAATTAACTGAGGAAGAGGGTTAGCAAAAAAAGTTTTTTTTTTAATGAGGGAAAGTTACTATCTTTAGTTTGCAGTCATGAAGACCTCTGTTTTTGAATCTGTGCCTTGAATCTATTTACATTCTGGAAAGGTTGGCCAGTATTATTTTGGATGTTCAAAGTTTAATCTTGATGCTTTCATTTGTATGTAAGAAAAGATATTTCCTTTTTTGTACTCCTTGTTTTCTGTGGATAAGAGTAATAAAAGACTACAGAGCAAATGCATTCTATGAAATCACTATCTTTCAGTCCACCAATGACATCTTAAAATTGTGAGACTGCTCTTTCTTCCAGGAGGAATGTAATCATTTTCACAACATGCTGAATATGAATTCTTAAGTGCTATCTCCTACTGACCCACAATACTGACCAGATTTAATTTCAGTCTGGCTTTCTTTACTCAGCCTATTAGCAAACTTAAGTAAGGGCATTTATTGCATTCTTAATTTTATTTAGATTATGACTGGATAATCAAAAATATTATTAGCTAATAAAAATTACTTCGTTGGAGAGCATTTAGGAGATAATGAGAGTACACCATCTGTCCTAATTGTACACCTCCAGGAATAATGCAGATTAAGGTGGTAAATGCCATGTAGAAAAAATATTTAGGAGGAGAAGAAGAAAAAAAACATTCAATATTTATAAATTAACAGGTATGCATACTTTATAGTGGAAATATTAATATGCAGCATTTTTATTTATTTGAGCAGATTATATTATCTGTAACGGTAGGAAGTCAAATTCTTTTAGACTTGAAGTTCAACTTTTAGAGTTGAAGTTCTTACTAGCACTGTTGGTTTATTGCCTACATAGCTGAAATAGAGATGAATTAATATCCCCTTATTTTGAAAGAAAAGAAAAAATATTTAGATAAGAAAACAACAATCAACTTATGGAATCATGTAGGAAATCTCCATATTCTGTCAAATGATTACTTACATTTGAATACTTTAAATGCCTTAAATCCATCCACAATTAAAACAGATAACCCATTTTGAAATTAACAGATAAACTTTCCCACCAACAGTGACAGAGTAAGCCACTAGTAGAAGGGTTTCCAACCCCTGGTCCCTGGACTGGCACTGGGCCGTGGCATGCCAGAAACCTGACCGTGCAAACAAGCAAAGCCCCATCCATGGGATGCAGGCAGCATGTGAAACCACGTCCTCTTCAATCCGTGGAAAAACCTCTCCATGAAACCAGATGCCCAAAAGGTTGGGGATACAACCTTTTGTATAGTTTAGTATACAAAAAGAAAGCTATCCCCACTCACTTCTAGTATTAGTGATGTTAGCTAGTTGAGTAATGAAATGTCTGCAAGAAAACAACCAAGTTCAGAGCACCAGGGATCCCACAGTTCCTCCCTGAGCTACAAATATTCTGTCAAAACCATTTTTCTTTATAATCTTAACTCTATGAAAGAAACCCTATAAATAAATCTTGTGTTTCATAATGCAGTCCTATGCAAATTAGACTTGTTGAGTTCAAGGAGACTCACTAACACTGATGGGAATACCAAATTCATTTTAGTCATGTTTACACTGTCAAACATACACAGGACATTTCCTTTTTACATTGAGTCAGTATTTCTCTTTCTCATTTGTTTACTTACTGCTCCACTGCTTCATGCCCCAAAGTTGAATCTATACGGTTATAATGTACAAATTCCCTTTTGCATGTAAATACAGATATTTTTATTTCCTCTTCCTCTTCTCCAATCCTTTTCGCCATTGGTTTGGTAAATTATGTAATACAGTTAGGTGTCAAAACTGAATGCTTCCTAAATAAAACATATTCTCAGATCATCACTTAATGAATAATGGGGATGAAGTTTCAGCCCAGCAGTTATACAAGCTTACTTTTAGATTTCTACAAGTTCCAGAGAAAATGATTTAATTATTTAACTAAGTGTTGGCTTATGTATTATTCAGAAGTAACTCCCTTGAGTTTCTAGGGATTTTGGCAGAGATAAGTGCGAACATGGGATTGCAGATTTTTTGAGCATTTATTTAAATCTTGGGTTCTCTAGGCCTGTCAATGAATGGGTGGTCTGATTTGGCTACATTAAATAAGATAAGTCGAATATGAGAAAAAGAAGAAACAATAATATACGTTTCCAAATAACATTTGTAACTGCTAACATTTCGATGGTATGATTTTAACAGTGCCTGCACTGTTAGCCTTCCATGTGAACTAGCAGAGGCTTCTTGTAACAAAGAAAGGATTTTCATCAATTTCTCCTCCTGCCTCTCAACACTATCTTTCTTGCTGATCTGAAAGGTCCCTTATTGCTGCCGGTAGCACATTTTCAGCAGGCAGCATCTTCAGGGGAAATGGAGAATCAACAGCCTCCCTTCCTCTATGAACAGTACAAGCCTATGTTGGATCCAAAGCTTTTCCACAAATGAAAGAAGACCATTAAAATGAATCACAGAAGTTTATTGGGCTTCCTCTTGGGTTTTATTATGTAATTGACAAATACACAAAAGGCAGTGACAGATCTCAGAAACTGCTTTTTTCTCTCTGTATGCCAAGTGATAGAAGTGAGATTATGTAACTTGGAACTTAATATATTCATTTTCCTTTTTTGCCTTTATGACTTTCCCTTATGTTTTATGTTTTGTAGGACTGCAGACATTATATTTTAATTTTTGAATAGCAATTAGAATTAAATTACTACTACCATTAAACCCTGTGCAAACACACACACTTTCATTATTGTTCTTTCCTGGGAGATGTTTTAGTCTTCTTTGAAATCAACATGTATTGGGGTGGTTTCTTTTATTTATCTTTCATTGATAGCTCTATGATGTAACATAGATTTTATCAGATTTATAATCTTAGTTGGTTATAGACTGCACTGCATAGAGTAAGTACTGGTAAATGTCTGTTCCTAGAGGGACAAATCTCCTGTTTGTAGCTGCTGTAGAACATCAGGATGAAGGGAAGTGCTTCTTGTATTTATACTGCAATTTAGCTTTCTTGGCTTAATATGTATATGGTATCTGTGCCACAAGATATCAGAAATAGAAGTGAAAATCAAAAGAAGAGATCCAACAAGCCAATTTTTATCCACTACCTGATAATACTTTATGCTAATACATTTCTAGTTTCTCTATTTTTATCTTAAGAAAATTTCAGTGTGCAAACCTCGGTAGGAAATGATTACTAAAAGACAGAAAGATAAATGATAACCCCTTTTCAACATTCAATAAGAAAAAATCTAGTTTTAAAATGCCTTCTATCAACTGCTAGGAATCAGTTGAATCTGGAGACATGCAAATAGATATTAAAACAAGTTTTTCTACTATAACAAACATTTTTATCTTTTAAAAATGTTGCCCAATATAGGGCAGTATTTACTGTACAGTAAATACGGTAGTATTCAAATATGTTTTGCTAGTTTCAGAGCATCTTCCTCATGTCATTGTAGATTCTGAAGCTCTTAAATCCTTTAACAGTATAGCTATACTACCAGAAAGGCCACAAGAACAATTAAACAACTCCAACTCATCAAGGTGCATATGTTGATCAGCTTTTTGTAGCCATCTCACGCAGCTCCCCAGTGGCTTTTCTGCAGTTAATTGTGTTGCCCAAACTTACAGCAGCTGCCATTTGTAACTAGAAATTTAAACTAATGAAAAACCATGCCTCAAATAAAGGGGAATGTTAACTAGACACGACATTCATTCCGGGTTCATAACCAAGATGTAAGCATTGGAAAATTATCAACTTTTGGCTACTGAATCACATGACCCATGCATGTAGTTGTGAGAACATAGTGTTTGTTTTCCCACATATCTGAAACTGGTTTGCTTTTTTCTTTACATTTAACACATAATTAGTGTGTAAATTCCAAGCCAGTTCTGCCAAGATGACTCAGATGCCTATTTCTCTTTCCTTTGTCATATTTAAACTTCATGCATCACTTGTTCAGTCACTCTGCCTTTCCAACTATATCCTATCACTGCTTTTCGACCTGCAAAAACCGATCTGCACGGGAAAAGAGATATTGCAGTAAGGTTATGAACGACACACTTGCAGGAACATCGGGATGCTCCTTGTCCTGCCTCAGAGAAGCAGCACCCACGGTGGCAGCTCAGAGAGGCAGGCCAGGTGTTTGTAGGCTGCTTCTTTAGCGCACAAAAAAAGGGAGCTCCGGTAAGCTAAATCTGCCCTGCTTCCCATTGATCAAAACTTGCCTTTTGCCCCCAATTATTAGGGAGAATGACTGAGAGACGTTTCTCGCCCGACTGATCTGGTGGGAAGCACAAAAGCCTGGGGAACCCATCCACCCTTCCTTGCCTTTTAACACGTCCTGCACACCGCACATAAGGCCAGCGCGCTTCCCGTCGTCGCATCGGTGGCATAAGGATCACCCAGCAGGGGCGGTTAAATTTAACGCCATGCCCGCTTTCTGGTTTAAGGACTGGGGGGGAAGCACTTTGAAAAGAGCTTAAAAGCGCCCTGCCTCTCCGGAGTTTTCAACTCGTTTCCGGGGTTAAGTGCTTCTCTCCACCCGGCCCTCCTCAACCTCAGCAAAAACAACACGGGTTTGGGGCTCTGGACTCCGGACTTTTCCCCCTGCCGGGCAGGCTGCAAAGCTAAACCGAAGAGGGACAGGAAACAGCGGCCGCCCGGAGCAACGCCGCGGGGCGAAGGGCAAGCGACTTCCCTCGGTTCTCCGCCAGCAGCCTATCCCGCGAACAAACTTCAAGGCGGGGGTGAAAGCTCCCGCCGCATCCGCTTCCCTTCTCGGATGGGGATGGGGGAGAAAGCGGACCGAGCAGGGCTAGCGGCTGGAAAGCAGCTCTCGTGCGGCGATTGCTCCTGCTGCCGCCTTTGCCTTTCCCGCCCCGAAGAGGGAAAGAGGCGGCGACAGCAGTTGCTCTTGCTCGGGTTCCCTGCAACTCAGCGACTCACTCACCCCAGGCGCAGCACGAGAGGAGGAAAATAGCCGCCGAGGTGGAGAGAGTCCCGAGCCAACCGCGCTCCTCCCCGCGTTGCATTTCAGCGGCGGCGGCGGCGGCAAACAGCAGCGTCTCTTTCCTCGAGTTCGTAGCTCCGGGGGAGGGGAAGCGCTTAGCCTGCGCTGGCCTCCGCGTCTTGCTGCAGCGGGAGCCGATTTCCAGCGGCTTCGGGATGGTCTCGGTGCCGGCCAACTCTGTGGAAAGAAAAATAAGAGCCCTGTTGGAGATGGCGGCGCCACCTAGTGAGAGAAATGGTTACTCGCCGGTCGGCGCGGAGAAGGGTGTGTGTGTGTGTGTGTGTGTCGGTGTGTCGACCCCTCCCAACCTTCGGGACTAGCTTTTCACACACCCCTCCAAACCCGTCTTCTTTCACCGGCGGGGCTCCCTGGTATCTAACCCTCTCCTTGCGATTCGGTTTGGTTTTTGCCCGTTTCAAGCGCTGGAATCCTTAGAGGCGCAGATAGACTTCACTGTACTGCTGCATTAGGGTTCCGGGTTATAATTATGCACAGTTGCACTGTCGGCTGCAGGCTAGGGAGCAACACTCCCCCCCCCCCCTTTAATTCAGTTGTGCCTCCAGTTCAGCTCAATATACAATGTGAAGTTGAGTATTGTGGTATATACATCACAGGGAAAAATATCTGATGTAGCTTTCCTTTGGTCTTGGTAATGCACCTTTTTCATTTCTGAACTAGGGTCCCTGAGGTCCACAGATTGATTTTAAAGTATAAAGCAAAAGAGCTGACACAGCACTTCTCAGTGGTTAGAGCCTAACCTGTATTAAGCAACCTTTGAAATAATCTAAGCAACAGGTAAACAGGTGATCTCTTTGCTATCCTGCACTGCTGGAGTCTGGATTTTTGGTTGAGGTTGCAACAGTTGTGCACACTGCCTCCAAAACAACAGAATTTCACTATTGGATGATTTTAATGTCCAGTAACTCACCTCTCACCATCCTATCCCTGTGAGTGAAATCAGTACCAGAAGGGCTCCAAATTAAGAGCAGAATAGGTGGCTTGACAGATTGCCTCTATGAAAAGTCACCATGTGTGAGTTGGGTAGCTATATAAATGTGTTTAATAAATAAATAAAAACACCTGAAATTGTTTGTTTTTACATGGTTACTTTTGATGAGAAAATAGCAGAGGAAGAATGAGGGATTCCGGGCTGGCCATCAGATAAACATTAACTGATTGAGCCATCTTTGTACATAGCCTATTGGCTAGGGAGACCACATTATGCTTCGCTGTCAGCTCTTTGCAAGCACCATGGCTTCACAAAGCAGTTAACCTGTCAGTTACAGTTGTATCCTGGCAAGTATATAGAGTGTGAACATCACTCACCCTCAGATTCTGTTTTGTTTTCAGTGTCGGAGCAGAAGATTTAGGCAAATGGGATGGTAAGTCATCTGAGTTTGGATGTGTGCAGAATATGCAAGAGGGGAATTTCAGGCTGGAAAGCTAATATATGACGAATGTGTAAGCATAACTATATGAGTAAATGTTATGATTAAGTAGTATAGTAAGAAAACATTTCAATACAGATAGTTCTTAACTGTCATTGAGACTAAAATGTCCATCATAAATCAAGGAGGTCATAAAGCAAGTAATCACATGACCAGCTCCAAGTTTTTACTATAGTCATTAAGCAAACCACATGGACCTTAAGTGAATACTGCGTCCTTTTGTCAGAAATTGGCTGGGAAGGTCGCAGATGACAATCACATGACTGTAGAACACTGCAAATGGTTGTAAATGTGAACTGGTTGCCAAGTGCCCAAATTGTGATCACATGATGTAGGTAAGTGGTGTGATGATCATAAGTGCTTGGACATTCAACATTTTTTGCTAATTAAAATATGTGCTTTTTAAACAGAAGAATGCACAGAAGTCACATAGGGGCTTCAGGATCCTCATCTCCAGTTTAAAAGGAAACAAGGAACAGGTTAAATGTTATCACTAGAGAAGATTATTTGTGAGTTCTATTATAACATCACTGAGTGTTCAGAAAATTTAAAGGAAAACAAATATATTTAACATTATCAACTGAATTGAACCATGACACTTCAGTAAGGGCATTTCAAAAAGGTTAACAAAAGTAAAGAATGTGTTGCCCTTTAATGCAACATATTAAAAATGCAGTAGAAATGCTGACTAAGTGCACAATAACAACAAAAAAGGAGCAAGGGCCCTTATTAAAAGGTAGATATGTCTTGTGTTCTAAATTTTATGTGGCTTAAGGCCATTTGCTAAAATATTTTAGTATTAGTTTTAATATATGATTTCTTGAAGAGACTGCATATGATTTCTTAAGAATCAATTACGTGCAACAAAAATATTTTTTCATCAGTTTAAGATAATCTTATTGACTAAAATGAATTAATTTATGTACAGAAAAATTATATGATAAATATCAATACAAATAGTTTATAAGAATTTGATCAGTATAAATTTTACAAGATTAAGTAATACATTAATAGCATTTAAAGCAGATTCTAATGATATGTGTATTTCTATTTTATATGTGTGTGTGTGTGTGTGTGTGTGTGTGTGTGTGTGTGTGTGTATCGGTGGGCTGCTCCTGGTTCGGTCTGGTTCTTGCGAACTGGTAGTAATGGCGGGAGGCTCTGCCCACCTGCCCAGATGTCATCATGGACGATCTTGTGCAGAAGCGTGCATGTGCAAGTGAAGAAAACGCACACGCACACTCCCATTGCGAACCGGTAGCAAAGGTAAATGGAACCCACCTCTGATGTATATTTACCAGTCTGGTTTCAGGCCTGGGCACAGCACGGAAATGGCATTGGTCGCACTGGTGAATGATCTCTGGTGGGCCCGGGACAGGGGTTATTCCTCTGTCCTGGTCCTACTTGACATCTGAGCGGCTTTTCATACCATCGACCATAGTATCCTACTGCAACGGCTCCGGGATTGGGGGTGGGAGGCACTGTTCTACAATGGTTCTCCTCCTTCCTCTCGGGCCGTTCGCAGTCAGTATTGGCGAGGTGGGCAGAGATCAAACCCGAGGCCTTTCACTTGTGGGGTGCCTCAGGGGTCGGTTCTCTCACCCTTGCTATTTAACATCTACATGAAGCCACTGGTGAGATCATTCATGGTTTCAGGGTGAGGTATCATCAGTATGCTGATGATACCCAGTTGTACATCTCCACCCCAGACCAACCCAGTGATGCCCTTTCCATAATGTCCCGGTGCCTGGAGGCGGTGTGGATCTGGATGGGGAGGAACAGGCCTAGGCTCAATCCCTTCAAGACTGAGTGGCTTTGGATATATGCATCCCGAGCCCAAGAGGTACCACCGCTCTTGATTAAGGGTGAGACCTTGGCCCCCTCGGAAAGGGTCCACAATCTGGGTGTCCTCCTGGATTCGCAGCTGTCCCTAGATGACCACCTGATGGCCGTGACCAGGGATACCTTCTCACAGGTTTGCCTGCTGCGCCAGTTGTGCCCTTTCCTGGACCGGGATGCATTGTGCACAGTCCCTCATGCCCTCGTCACCTCAAGGCTGGACTACTGAAATGCCCTCTACATGGGGCTGCCCTTGAGGTGCACACGGAGGCTTCAGCTAGTCCAGAATGTGGCTGCGTGGGTAATAATGGGAGTATCACGATACTCCCATGTAACACCACTCCTGCGCGAGCTGCACTGGCTTCCGGTTGCTCTCCGTGTGTGCTTCAAGGTGCTGGTTTTAACCTATAAAGTCCTACATGGCTTAGGCCCAGGATACTTGCAGGACCACCTACTGCCACAAACATCCTCCCAGTGCCCGGTTCGCTCCCATAGGGCAGGCCTTCTCAGGATGCCCTCAGCCAATGTCAGTTGGCGGTGCCCAGGAGGAGAGCTTTCTCTGTGGGAGCCCCGACCCTGTAGAATGATCTACCCATGGAACTTCGGACCACCCCAGACCTTCGCTCCTTCTGCTGCAACCTGAAAATGTGGCTTTTTCATCAGTCAGGCTATGGCTGACCAATTTTAAATTTTTTAAATTATATTTAAATTGGATTTTAATTCTTATTATTATTGCCCCTTTTTAACTTTTCCAATATTTTACTGTTAAAAGTTATGTTCTTATGTGTTATGTTTGGTCTGATGTTCTTATGTCTTTTATATGTTTTTATATCTATGTTTTTTATTGTGAGCCGCTCTGACTCCTTCAGAAGGCCGGCATAGAAATTTAAATAAAATAAAAATTAAGGGATGAGGTTGTTAAGTGCAAATGTGACTGTATTTATGATTCAACTTTTTCTTTGTTTTACTGTCTTGTAAAGGTTTTAAATGACAGGATTTGTTGCAAAGTTACTGCTTCACTGCTGTCCTAATTGAAAGCAGTGACTAAATGAGGACAACCTATAATTGAAGGAAAAACATTTTGGGTTTTTTTGGGAAAATGGGGTATTGTTGAAATGAAGGTTTCTCTCTCTGTACATATACACGTTTTGACCTCTGCTCAACTTTGGGTGGGTTGTTTTCCTGGCAAAAATAAACAGGTTTTTTTTCTGCAAAGAAAATGTATGATCCCAATTGAGACTTGATCCCTTCGGGTTTACCCTCCGACAGATCCTAGTGAACAAGAATCTCTTCTGTATGTACAAGCATAGAATTTCACCCGAAAGCGTGAAGGTCATCTATGTGAATGGATATCTGGAGCTGAAGTCTCTGTATGTGACAGAACCAACAATGCAGAACATGGTAAGTGATCAGTATTCACAAGTCGGCACCTCCTAACTCTTGGTCACTCTTTGGGAATTGATTCTGGATTTGCTCAATCTCCAAACTGCCAATATCTCTTTCTCCCTCCTATTGCTCTTCTCGTACATCTTTCTTGACCAATAAGTGGTGGTATAATAGGAGACCAAGATCCTCTCAGTGTTGCTGTTACTGTGCATCTATCTGTGCATTTCATTTTCTTGCCCATGTGGACCTTACTTTTCTCATCACTAAATTGCACTTTGCTGGATAGATCCCAGGGTTCAGGTCTGTCAAGATCCTTCTGAATCTTCAGTCTATCGTTGAAAGTGTTTGCTAGTCTCCCAGCTTGGTGTCATCTGCAAATTTCATAAGTTCTCCTTCTGTCGGCTTATCTAGTTCCTTTATCATCTAGATCATTTATACCTGATAAGATGCTGACATTTAGTCAGTTTTGCTCAATCC
>JANHFM010004942.1:247616-261071 GCA_032468115.1 Grayia smithii | reverse complement strand
TATTGTGAAATATTTATTTCTAATTACAAATAAATGAAATTTTGTCTTGAAGCATGGTGTAGCTTCAGGCGACCCCTATGAAAGGGTCATTCGCGACCCACAGCTTGAGAACCACTGCTATAAGGTATATAAAGGATTTTAAAAGGATAGTTCATTTAATCCTCATTTAAAGCCATTTAAATTGGCTTTAATTTTTATTGTCATAGCTTTCAGTGGCAAATTCTTAATAGCATTTCAGATTTCATTGTTCAATTCTATTCGGCATATGTACCTCCCTTCTGCTTGTATACTCATTTTCTTCCTAAAAATGTAATAAATGTGATTATTATTTTATATATGATTAAGAGCAATTTTTATTATGAATACAACTAATCCAACTATTAGCTGGTGGGCAGTGCTGTTTAAAAAAATAAATTTGTTATTAATTCTTGCTTAGGATCGTCAGAATTTTTCTATGCTGCTGTCAGAAATAGAAGATTGGCTATATGAAGAAGGGGAAGACCAAGCTAAACTTGTCTACATGGACAAATTGACTGAGTTAAAGGTATAGCTAACTTTCATTTTATATGTTGGATTTTAAAAGTGCTATTGATTGCTGAAATGGCCTGTTCCTATTCTGATCTCTTTTAGAAATTTGGGACTCCCATTGAAATCAGATATCAAGAAGCAGAGGAGCGGCCAAAGTTGCTAGAGGAACTGGGGCATAAACTTCACATATATGCTGGGATTACAGAGGAATATAAGAACAAAGTATGTAATTGTAGTTATAATACACACTTGAACTGTGAAGTGCTCTGAATTCTCTTTGTAAAATGTATTCTGATCAGTGGTGCATGACATTACTTAACCATTGATAAATTTTTTACAGCTTACGGTTATATAGACTCCACTGCTACCAAAACTATTAGTTGTAAGAAATCCCAGATTTTAGAGGATTATCCTGAAATACCATGATCATCATTCTGGTGCAAGACAATGGGGCTTTCCTAATAGGTGGACACAAAATAGAAAACCAAGTTTTAATAATTTGGCTGAACTGTTTTGATTAGTTCACTTTTCAGCTAAACCGAATCCTGGAACTTTTGGTTGTTGCAGGTTTGTCCAAGACAAATTTCAGAAGGATGTTGTGAGTCAAGTAGGATTGTTGTTCATTTCCATTGTATTATGAGCAGAAACTGATTTTCACTTGCCCGATATTTGGCAATGGGTTGATCTGGTATCTATTTGTGATTTTGTGAGAATGTACTCTCACATCGCTCACCCATTTTCTTGAATCAAATGCAGCAGAACCAGCTAGTCCATCTACCCCTTCTCTCCAAACCTCTTAATGTGTTTTTTCTCCTTAGCAATCCTTAGTTGTGTCCTCCCAATGGTATTTTTCTCATAGTCTTCTGCTAAGAAACATTTGTCTCCAGATCAAACCTACCCAATTTGATCTGTGTACAGATAACTTAAACCTGGCTATTTCATCCATGAACTATTTTGAATATCCCTAAAAGGTACTCATAACGTGAAGTGCCAGCCAAGCACAGAATGCAATATTTTATCAAAGTTACTTTTTACATTAATTTACGTAACACATTTTGGTCATTACAACCATCCGTCAAGCTTTAGAACTGTTTTTATTTACATTTTCCATTATCCATATATTTGTGTGAACACTTGTTTTCGCTTACAATCTGCATAAAAATTATATTTGTGAAGTTGAAATCTTGAGCTAAAAGTTATATGAGAAAACTGACACAAATTTTTATTTTATGTTTTTTGAGTGGAGAGGGAACAATTTTTCTCAGTGTGAGAAATATGAGCAGGCTATTTTAAAGCCATACCAGAAGATGTAATTTTATGTGAACTTCATAAATCTGATTTCTAATCTAAAGTAGTGGTCCCCAACCTTTCTGGCTTGGTGGACCAGCAAAGGGGGGGGGGGGTGTTGAGGAGAGAATGGTTCTGTGTGAGTGGCACAACTCAATGGAACTTTGCACATGAACAAGCACGAGCGCCTGCCACTCGTGCAGATGGAGCTACGTGGGCATGCATGCTCGCCCACCACTTGCACAATCTGGTTCCTGGCCCAGGGGCTAGGGACCCCTGATCTAAAGTATAACAATATAATGACTCAGTAAGCTACAGTCCTAAAACAAATCTCCACAATTCAGAGATTGCTTACCATCCATGATGTTTACTTAAGCAGTGAGCCAACAATTAATCTTATTTCTTATATAAAAAGTCAGAAATTTGTATGTATGGAAGTGTGGCCTTTTAATAAGTGGCTTTGCTGAGACTGAGGAAACAGGAAAATATACATATTAACTTACATTTTGAGTTTAAATTAATTATGATTAACTTATTTATATTTTATAGTCACCCATGCTCTGGTCACCTCCCATTTGGGTTATTGTAATTTACTCTACATGGATCTGCCTTTGAAGAGCAACCAGATGCTTCAGTTGGCTCAAAATGAAGCAGCCACATAGTGAAAGCTGCACTGGTTGCCAATTTGCTTCTGGGTGCAATTCAAGGTACTGGTTATCACCTCTAAAAACCCTAAATGGCTTGTGACCCGGTTATTTGATGGACCACCTCTCCTCAGTACCTGGCCCAACAGAACAGAAGGCAGGACATATTGCAGGTCCCAACTATCAAGGAAGAATATCTGATGTGATCTCAAAAAAGGACCTTCTCTGTATGGTTCCTGCCATTAGAACATCGTTCTTTCAGGAATAAGATTGGCGCCCATCTTATTTTTCTGCAGTGCCTTGAAGACATGGTTTTGTCAGTGGGTTTGGGAGCCTCATTCAGAGCTGATCAAGTGACTTGTCTGATTCTATAAGTGCTATAGGGTGTGATGAGGGATAGCCTGGAGTCACTGTATCTGAGTTAGAGAGCTATATAAACTTGTTTAATAAATAAATATTGGCAATATTGGCAATAATTGGTGAACAAGAATATTAGTGCTCAAACTAATTGTAACCAGACAACACACTGTTTATATAGACATTGAAACTATTGTTCTTTCTATATGTAGCAAAAATAAAAATAAAAATAAAAAAAAGAATATTAGTGCTCATACTTAAAGCATGACATAGCCTTGGAAAAAAATGCTTATAGCAATAACTAACATACTGCATTTTTGTTTCAGGATGAGAAATATATTCATATTGACGAAAGTGAAATGAATAAAGTTGAGAAGTGTATCAGTGACACAACAGAATGGCTAAACAACATTATAAACATCCAAGCTAAACAAAATCTTGATCAGGATCCAGTTGTGCGTGTAAATGAAATCAGAAGAAAGCTGAAGGTAAGTTTTAATTATGGTGCAGATCTATATGTCAAAGAAAAAGCTAAATTCCTTGTAAACACATGTTTCTTATGATTGATTTTTCTGGTTACTTCTAATTCAAATCTGGCCTGAATAAAAAAAGGACAGAGCATAACAAATGTAATGGTATTAGCATAATATTAAACAGTTCCACTGTCTCTCCTCATTTCTTATATGACTATTGCATGCCAAAATGAGTGGGAAATTGAGCAAGATAAAAATGAATGATGTCTGGTATTATTATTTATTTGTTTATTTAATTTCTACATGTATGTATTGTGATTTCTTCAGTTATTGAGAATCAATAGGGCTCCTGCATTTCTAAGTAAACATACTTGTACTGCAAAATAATTTTAGCCTCACTTTCAGAGTCATCACATCTAACTCAAGCCTAAATAAAAGCAAAATGTTTGCTTTTTGGACTCACAATGGGAGTTGCATTGTGTCACTTCTGTTATGTTTCTCTCTTGTAGGAAATACACAGTTTATGTGACCCCATTGTTAACCAACCAAAGCCACAAATAGAGTCTCCTAAACAGGAAGAGCCACCAGATACATCTTTCATCAACAAAACTGAAGAATTAGAAGAAGAAATAAAAAACATTGAGACCACGCAACAGAATGGCGATTGCCACATGAATGAAAGCCCAGTTAGCATGGACTTGGACTAGCCCATTGCATTTCAGTGAGGAATTTCATTGTGGTAAAATGTATTATGTGATATTAGGGAAGATATGTTTGGGGAATTATTTATATTTTGGAATTTTGTTGTATTATGTGGGGAATGAATATATTGACAAGCTAGAAGTTGAAATCATGATAATTTTAAAAGGAAAATTGCCTTGGTAACTTTCAGATTCCTGTGGAATTGTGAACACTGACTAAAATCTTCTGTGCAGGAATTTAACCCTTTGTATCAATTAAGGCTAAAGTGTCTCGAAATTGTTGCAAAAGGTACTGCTCCTTTGAAATGAGTGCACTTAGACCTTTTGTAGATGCCAAGGTAGTTTTTCTTTTTGTCTCCAATTCTGTTATGTTTCTTCCATTGAAAAGACATTCGGTCAAAAACAAAAATGAAAGCCAAGCTTTAAAAAGTTATTTCTATCATTGTCAGAAACATTTGCTAGAAAATGAGAACAAGTATGTGAAGCAGCATGCACAATTGCTTACATTTCACTTTCGTGTGTGGAAACCAGATGAAGGTATAATACATGGGTTTTGTTGTTGGTTCCTGTGATGCCTTTAGTGAGCTTTAATAAAGTTCATGAAAGTGGTTACGATTCTTAAAACATTGGCTTTGTTTGTTTGTCCTATTCAGTTTCCTACCTTTGTCTTGGAAGCCAACAGTTAGTAGGACATAATATTTTGAAAAGTCTCTCTTAAAATTCAATCTAAAATTGAGTATTTTTTGCTGAACTGATTCCATCAATAGGCATGCAACAATCTCCAGCTCGAGCTTTGGTCTCAATTTCTGGACTGTCCAGCAGTCCAGCAAGACTGTCTTTATCCTTCACATTGACAGTTTGCTATATAGTGAGAGGGGAAGTATACAAGCAGCACCCTTTCTGTTCTTATGACCCAATTCTCAAATGTGATCCTTAGATTCTCCTATTAAGGCAGAAAAGGTTCCTGATAAGATTGATATGAATCCCTATGGATCACAGGGAGTCTCCATTCAGTTTTCCCATTCTATGTATACACTGTGCTGAAACAGCATATAGCCTGGTCAAACTAACAGTACTGCCAGATTCTCACTGGGCAGTTAAAAAAGAAAACGCTATTCTTATGAATTGACCAAAACAAAGAGATACTCTTCAAGATTGAACTGTCATCTCAAACAACTGTGCTTGAATAAATTTCAACCATAGTAAATGGCAGTCGTCCCACCCCAAAAAAATGTAAGCAGATGTTGGTAGTTTCATTTTAGCTAAAACGAAAGCTTAGAAACAAACGGAATTTTTGAAAGGTAAAAAGCTTTCAAAAGAACCTTTATGAAAATGCAGCAGAAAGTGCTAGAATTGGTAGATAGTGTGAGCAGGTCATTAATAAAGAATTGGATTAAAAATTATGGTGATAGTGACAAAACACGGGACCTTTGCTTTAATGAGCTGGTGGGGAAAAGGTATCCATTAAAGCAGCAATCTTAAATTTGGGGTTTTGCACGTGACCTTTTATGCATTTTATATGTGATAAATTGGGAGTAGGATTGTATCTATGTGCAGTAGCACATACATTTTATCTACTAAATCCAAAATGTTAAAGGTCCATTAAATATTTTACTGTGGTAGTTTGAGGAAAAAAGAATTAAGAATAAGAAGCTGACTAGATAGGCAAGGACTGTAGTTTGAACCAAGGGAATGGAATAGAGGTGAATGAGTTTGAGTACTGCACAGTAAGCAACAATGCAAAAAAAGTGAAAATGGAAAGTGGAGTAAAACAATAAACCAAAACTAAGGTCGAGTTCCACATTTTGTGGATAGTTCAGATGATAATTTCAACTGTTTGATTCAGAATGTTTCCATGTAAAAGCTAATGGAAGAAAAATGCAGCCACTAGAACAAGAGGCCAATGCCACATTGGGAGTTGTGAAGGTAATCATCAAAACATCCAGATAACCACAATGTTTTTTATTTCTTTATTTGTATCACACTTGAGTAGTATTTATTTTAAAAAGCCTTACCCTGTCACAATCAAAGTGTCTCTTGGTAGCTTACAGTATATAGAAAACAAAGATTAAAATTTCCAAGGTCAGATTAAAACCAATCTCAATAACCACAATAAGTTTCTGACACAACACAAGACCATTAAAAAAGGATACAAAAATTAACCAAGAACCAGATAGCATTCAGTGTAAATTTAAGAAACTGACCTCCAAATGTTTTTAACATTTTGTGGAAAGCCAGCAAGGAGAGACTTAATCTGATCGCCATCAGGAGGCTGTTCTGCTGGTGCTATAACAAAAGCAGCTAGAACTTTCTAGATTCTGCACACATACATGTGATGTCTTTTCAGAAACGTGGCATGCCATTTCTCCCTAATGTTCTAATATATTAGTCTGATGCTGATTGAAGTAGGTGGTGCTGGAGGGATTTAAATGCCAAGACAGTAGCTTTATAAGTCAAAATCAGCACTATAAATTCTATCTAGAAATCAACTGATAGCCAATGGACCATTTGCAGTTTCCAGGTAACTTCTAAAGCCCATGTGAAGCACATTGGGGCAGTCTTCAGGTAGTAATGAGAGCATGAGTTACTTTAGCCAGGTCCTCCTACTCTAATTAGTGTAGGTGAACATAGATCCCTCTGGCCATGGTTTCTACCTATCGTTCAAGCAGAAGATGCGTATCCAGAATGACTCATATTGCAGACATGCTCTTTCATGAGTAGTACCTGCCTATCAAAAATTGATGGCAATGGACGATCTTGATGTACAAATTGCTACTGTAATTTTACTAGGCTTCCAACTTCAGCCTGTTCTCTCCCATCCAGATGCTTAGAGATTCCAGGCATTTGGAAAGGACATTGATAATATCTCCCTTATAGCCTGAGAGAGTGATGTACAGATTGGGTATCATCAGCCTACAAGGAATAAAATATCCTGAGCTGTCACGTGGTTTCAGCTAGCTACTTCTTATATTTAACAAATGGAGGAAAGAACGGACCCCTTGCATCACATGTGTTGGGCCACTGGGCTGATTTTTGTTCCCCACATCACAGTCTGAAATGGCTCACTGAGGAAGCAATAGAAACATTATAAAATAATGCCCCCAATTCCCAACCAATTGAGGTGGTTCAAAAAGATATGATCAAAGGTATAAAAAAAAAGACCAAAAGGTCCAACAGGGTCAAAAAACATGCACTCTTAAGTCCTGACACAGGTTATCCTAGAGGTGACCAATGCTATCTCCATTCTGTCCCCAGGCCTGAACTGTGTTTGAAAAGGGTCCATCCAGATAATTTGCTTTGTGCAGGATGCTGTGAAACTGTCAGCCACTACCATATCAACAATCTCCCTTTCACCATTACACATACAAAGGGGTATGTACTAAAGGGAATAGTAGTTCTTTAAAATCCCTGAATTGAAAGAGAGATTCCTCAGAAAGGAATATAACATGGTGGTTGGAAGCTCAGTCTCCCAGGAAGAAACATGTGCAATCTCCTGGATCAAAGTATGATATTAAAGAAACAGCTGAATTGGACTACAACTTCCACCATTCCTAACAATTACCATCCTACTGAAGTTGACAAGGACTTTGGAATCCAACAACATCTGGAAAGTCTTGGTTCTTCACTCCTGCAGTTTGAAACATTTTGACGAGAGAACAAGCACCTATGAATTCACACTGCCATCTAAACCTTAATATGAGTTGTCTTGCTTTGATTTCTGATAATCTAGTCAGAATTGTCTGTACGCCATGATTTATGTGTAGCTTGGTCCCTTCATCCTATGTAGCATCCTAAAACCTTATTTTGCTTTCCCCACTGCTGAATTTCAGTTTACATCATTTTGAGATGAGCAACCCAAACACCAGTTTATTTGTGGAGTAGTTTTAATACAACTTTTAAAAATGTACCCGCCAAAGAAACACAGTTTAGCACATTGTGTTGTTCTTCTACCCCTCCCCGTCACATAAAATTTGTTTAGTTTTAGTCTCTACACTCTAGTCTAGTACTGTATGTTACAACCTGTGTCAGTGGTTTAGAAAACCATGGTTATCTTACATTAAATGTGAACCCAACCAATTGTGCCTAAACAGTAAAACACAGTTAAGCAAACCATGGCTTAGGATGTGTGAAACAAGTTTGCAAAACAGTATCAATCATTAGGTTTAACAGGGAGAAAATTCTCTATGAATTGTGTAAATGTCAGTTATGAGATTAACAAGTTACTGAAGTGTTTTAGTATATTACTGCTCCTTTGCGCCTTGATAATTAGCACTGAATATGTCTACTCCAAGGACAGACAAGTCAGGTTTCTCACAGTTTCCTGGGAAATTGTCAATTTCATAATAGTCGATGGCATGATAAATGCTTGGTCCCCTGTGTTTAATCCATCTATTTGAAAGCATGGATCTCTCATACTTCATCCTAAAAGAAAAGAAAAGAAATTTCAGGTAGAAAAACAACACTCTGAAAATGCATCCATTCATTTGTCAACCTCAACTTCTTACCGCCTGCTTGAAGCTTGCAAGTAAAGCCTCTTGTTAATTTCTTCTTCAATATCCTCATCAGTAACAGTAATTTGTGATGAGTGTGGGTTACAAGTAGCCGCCTGATGAAAGTATAAAAACAGCTAATGTTAGCATTGTCACCGCAATCAGAATTGCTGCTATCATAATATGCATTATAGAACTCTTGAAACGCTGTTCAGGAAATTATGTCAGATGACAAAAGACCAAAACAAGGATAGAAAACATTATAATTTTCTAATTACTATATAGTTATCCTGATCCCTAGGTTCTATTTCTATACAGAGTTGTTACAAAAATATGCACAGGTAGTTGTTTCAGCAGGATACGCATGGTATCTTATTATCAGGATTACTTTCTTGCCTTCACAGGAGAATTTCTTTATTATTATTCATATGCTTCTGAAAGGTTACATTTAACACCTGTTGACTATATAGATAATCCTCAAATTACAACCACAATTTAGCCCAACATTTCTCTTGCTAAATAACACAATTAAATTAATTCTGTCCCATTTTATAACCTTTCTTGCCACAGTTGTTAAGTGAATCACTGCGATTGTTTAGTAACACAGTTGTTAAGTGAATCTGGCTTCCCCATTGATTTTGCTTGCCAGGTTACAAAAGTTAATCGCATGACCCTGGGACACTGCAACCGTCATAAGTATAAACCAGTTGCCAAGCATCTGAATTTTGATTATGTGACCATGTGGATGCTGCAAAGACCATGTGAAAAATGGTCATGTCACTTTTTTTCAGTGCCTTTGTAATTTTAAATTGTCACCTAATGAATTGTGTAAGTCAAGGACTATATGTAGATGATTCAGGGTCTGTATGACAGTGAATGCTATTATTGGTTTCAAGCATGATTTACAACCTATAACTTTGCTAATCATTTATCTTATTAACAACTGGAAGAAACATTGGTATTATTCCCAAAGTGGCTTCTTTCAATATTCACTATAAAGATGTACTAGAAATTGAAAGTTGAAATTGAAATTGAAACTCAGCCTTATAATAAAATCCTATAAGTCTACCTAAACAGGTAAGCTTCATATTGAGGGAGAAATACTGGTATCCCAGCTCTATAAGAGTGAAGTAGACACTAGAGCTGTGATAGCCAACCTATGGCACTTGTGCCAGGGGTGGTACGCAGTGCCCTCTCTGACGGCACGCGAGCCTTTGCCCCAGCTCAGCTCTGCCATGCATGCTTGGGGTGGAGCAAGTTGGTTTTTGGGTTTCTGCCACGCATGCTGGGGAGTGAGACGGGTGCGGGGGGGGGCTGTGCACACGTGTGTGGTGGTGGGGCGCATGCGGGGGGACCCACACATGCATGCACGGGAGCTGGGGCTTGCGGGACAATGCATACATGCGCAGGGTGCATGTGGGAGGCTGCATGCACATGCATGGGGGGTGGGGCGCATGCGGGAGGTGTACGCATGCATGAGGGTGGGGCGCATGGACGGGAGTTCGTTCCCATATTGCATTTTGGGGGTTCAGGTGCATGCTTTGGGCACTCGGTCCGGAAAAGGTTAGCCAATACTGCACTAGAGTAAGAGGCATAGTGGTAGGAAGGATATAAAGAATTTAGGAACCGAATAAATCGCAATGTCAGACTTGGAAGCCATATTAGGTGGTTTCCAACCTGCCACTTTCTATGCTGTGGGAAAATGGGAGGGGGGAATTGGGAGAATTGGCAAATTGATCTGGTTATTCATGACAGGAAGTCTGCCCACACTGACCCTACTACATCCCAGTATGCTTTAAAGTATCCTGCAAGCTGCACCAAAGCATAGTCTGAGTAAGTTTATAGATAATATAATAAAACCTTGGAAGGATTTTTATTCTCATCTTGACTGATGATCTGCATGTCAGCGGAAGTGTCTTCCAGTATAGGATGTATGGGCATACTCTGTGGATCTATCAAAATCTCATAAGGGACCATGGGATGTTTCCAGGAGGATGTGTTAAAAATTTCCCAAGGTTCTTCCTGGCCAAAGGTTCCTATGAAGGGAAGAAGGAAATATACTGCAATGCTGAAACTAGCAAATATAAAAAATCTGAGACCAGATAAAACTTAGTAAAACAGAGGGTAGGTGTCTCAAATGCTGAGAAAGGAAACCTCTCCCAAAAGTTAATTATCCATTAATGGGAGAAAGAGGATAAAAAAACAACTGGGAGCTAATATACAAATAGTTAGATTCACAGATACTTTGCCATTATAAGAATTTCTTTACCATCATAAGAGATTTCACATCTGCAGAACTTAATGTTAGCTTCATTTCTAATCTTAACTCAAGAATCTACTTTTGCATTCCTAGAGAATAATGTATTGCTATGCCCAGAGCAAATCAGTGACAGAAACTCCCAAACAGACTTATTAAAGGAGGACCATTCTGTGAAAATAGCTTTGAAGAAAAACAAACATATTATTATATAGTAGTGGTCAAAATTGTGGAAACCTTTTGGGAAAAGTGTATTTTTGAAGTTTGATGGCTAATAACACCACTTTTTGGGGGGGAGTTTCAAGATAATCATACTCCATGCTGGAATGGCCTGGGAATAGCCCAGACCTTAACCCAATTGAAAATTATGGAGCCAAGTAAAGAAACTTGTTAGTCAGAAGCGACTCAGCAATAAAACCCAGTTAATAGAAGCAATCATTCAATCTTGGTTTCACATTATAACATCTGCAGAACTAAAAGACTTGGTTTTTTGGAAGATGTTGTAAAGCCGTAATTCATGCTAAAGGTTACCCAACTATTAACTGACATGGTGATAATTTTTATATATCTCGTTTTTTCTACATGTTTTTCTTCTTTATACTACAACTGCTATTCTAATAGCGAATCCTTTATAAAAGTTATTGCATTACATTCTTGATTAAATTATCTTTCTATTGATATATAATTTTATGGTACTACTCCAAAAAAAGTGGTGTTATTAGCTAGTTTTAGAAAATAGACTTTTCCCAAACAGTTTCCACAATTTTGGCCACTACTGTATCTCTATCATCTATCTACCTACCTACCTACCTACCTATATTTATCTGTCATCTATCTATCAATTTATCTATATTCATCTATCTCATCTATATCTCTCTATCTATCTCTGTTTCTTAAGCATGTACATATAAATGCACAAAATAGTTCTAAATTATAAATATGATATGTATCACTTACAGCAGGTATTTAGTTGATGAATATTGTAAGTTGTGCATGCAATCACTTTATGCTTTATTGTGGGTATATTTGTTAGTTTGTATTTTAATCACATTGTTGCAGATATAAAGGTTGATAAATTGGCAGCTGGAATACAGGTAGTTACAACGGTTTGCTTAGTGACCATTCAAATTTACAACGGCCCTGCAAAAGATGTGATTTACGAGCTTTTTTCACAGTTATGACCTTTGCAGCTTCCCCGTGGTCATGTGATCAAAATTCAGACACTTGGCAACTGGTTCATATTTATGACCTTTGCTGTGTCCCGGGGGTCACGGGATCTCCCTTTGCGACCTCACAAGCAAAGTCAATGGGGAATCCAGATTCACTTAACAACCATGTTACTAACTGAACAACTGCAGTGATTCATTTAACAACTGAAGCAAGGAAGGTCGTAAAATGGGGCAAAACTCACTTAACAACAGAAATTTGGGGCTCGGTTGTGGTTGTAAGTCAAGGACAACCTGTAGAAAGCAGTTACGCTATCTTTGCAGTAATACCAGCATGGATGAAAGCCAAACTAAGTCACATCTCTCTCCTCTTTCAGATTACTTCTCTTGTAACACTTCAACTGTTAAACTTGGTTGGCCATGACGACCAGTTTAATGGACCAAGATATAAATGTGTGGTTTCCCTGGATTTCATCAGAACAATTTCCAGGTAAGCTTTGTCCCTGTCTTCTAATGCTACATGTGCTTTTTAATAAGGGGAAGGAAAATAATTAAAAGTCACTTAAAGCTGTGACACTTGGCATTTTCTTCCGGCTTCCGGCCATTGACCGAAAAATCCATCCTAGGTTGGCTAAGAAGGAAGCGTGGCCATAAAATGATTGTCAAATATAGCCACCAACCTGTCATCGAGTAGCAAAACAAGAGCATGATTAGCATCTAGCAATCTACATGACAGTTTAAGATATGCTGATGATACAGTTCTGCTTGCCAGTAAGCATGAAGACCTTCAGCTCCTCATCAACAGAGTCACAGAAATATCTGAAAACTACAGCTTGAAGCTTGAACACCACAAAAACCAAGATCATGGTCATCAGCAAACAACCCATTAATTTACCACCGATAACTTTGGAAGGAATACCACTAGGAAAAGTTGAAAGGATCACGTACCTCAGTTTCAATTTTACATGAAAGCTGGGACATGATCAGTGAAGTAAAGGCAAGGATAGAGAAAGCTCGAACAGCAATTCTTCAACATGAAAAAGGTTTTCTGCAGTCACAACATAAGGCTAAGATTGAAAATCAGGCTTGTCAGATGCTACATCTTTTCTCTCCTGTTCTACGGAGTGAAAAGTTGGTCTCTGACAGAAAGTCTTGAAGAAGTCTTTAAGTCTAATCTTGAAGAGACTAGAAGTATTTGAATTGTGGACTTACAGGTGGCTGTTACATATAAGCTGGGTTGACAAAATCAGAAATGAGGCGATAAGGTGCCTGGGAAAGCCAAGGGAAATCATCAGAACCATAAACAAGCGAAAGAATATTTTGGACATGTGATGCGACACCCGGAAAATTACAGCATCCTTCACTTAATCCTCCAGGGAAAGATTGAAGAGAAACAAGGTCCAGGCAGAAGAAAAACATCACGGCTTCAAAATCTAAGGGACTGGTTTGGACAAAACTCAGCAGCACTTTTTTGGGTGGCCTTTGATAAAAATAGGATTGCCAACATCTGTTGACAGATATGGATTTTTGGATTTTTTTTTTAATCCAATTT
>JANHFM010004942.1:169323-180537 GCA_032468115.1 Grayia smithii | reverse complement strand
CACTAATTGCAAGCAGCTGGACTTAAGTGGAGACACTTAGCCAGTGCATTAGCAATCTGCGCCACCAAAGACTCATACACTTTACACTTATAACTGTTACAGCATCCCCATAGTCATGTCATAATTTGGATACTTGGCAACTGGCAGGTATTTATGACTGTTGCAATGTCATGTGATCCACCTGACAAGAAAAGTCAATGAGGAAGCCAGATTCACTTAACAACTGGGTTACGAATTTAACAACTGCACTGATTCACTTAATAACTGTGGTAAGAAATGTAAAATGTCCGCAAACTCAACAATTGTCTTACTTAGCAATGGAAATTTTGGATTCAGTTGTGGTCATAAGAGATGTGAGTTTCAGCAGGTTCTGACCAGTTCTGTAGAATCGGTAGCAGAAATTTTGAGTAGTTTGGAGAACCGGCAAATACCACCTCTGACTGGCCCCAACCCCATCTATTCTCTGCCTCCCGAATCCCACCTGGTCGGGAGGAAATGGGGATTTTGCAGTAACCTTCCCCTGGAGTGGGGAGGGAATAGAGATTTTACAATATCCTTCCCCTGCCACATCCACCAAGCCATGCCACGCCCATCAGGCCACACCCACAGAACCGGTAATAAAAAAATTTGAAACCCACCACTGGGTCATAAGTACCTGCACAACCTACACAAGTGCTTGTGATGCTGAGATTTGACTGTGAAATGGGAAGTTATAAAGCAGCAACAACTTAACACAAGTTCTCAGGAAAGAATAAGATCTGTCATGGTATCCAGGGAAAGTTAAATGGAAACTGATGACTGATTCAGTTGTGAGAATAAAATCCCAGTGTACCCAGAGCATATAGTGAAGAACACCTCAATGCTAGCCCTTTTCATCCATTCCTGATGTATCAAGACTCCTTTAGATTTATAAGTTGCTGGAGAGGAGAATTGAGAGTAGGAGCCCTTGGATATGTGTATATAAACAAGAAGATCAAGAAACATGTAAACCAACTATGCATATTTAAGGTCATTTTCTTCAGAATGCATGGCTTCCATTTGATGTATGGAAGTCAAGAAAGGGATGGATGCCATGAGTAAAGCCATGGGCTATTCATTGTTTTCTTTAGGATTAGGGGATCTGAATGGAATGCATGGATCATTCTCATTGCACGACTAAGGGATTCCAGTGGCATGTGGTTTGCATTACCAAACAGCTCACTGTCCTAGGTCTGAAATGCACAGCAGAGTCACCCTTGGCTTTTCATATTAACTTGCACACAGCAATGGCCAATAGAGTAACCATAGGGAACTGCCATATGCATTAATTTACAACTGCCATAGTATCTTGCCATTGGCCGTGTTACATAAGGGCTGGTGCAAACCACAAGGCAGTACTAACAGGAAAGAAATGGGTCCTGGTGTTAATGTTTATTGAAATGAAGACTTTCTATAAGTTCTAGAAATAACTATGCAACTAGTTTCTGTAGATGGGGTCACTATTCCAGAGAAAGGTATTGTATTAAGAAAAACAAGGTTATTAGAATTATGTGGGATTATAGAAATGATATAATTATTAATCTTACAGTAAGAGTTGGATATATTTTATCTGTGTCAAAGAAAGTTGGAAACTTCTTTTTCCTTCCTTTCTTTTTCTTATTGCACTTTAATTTTTATTTCTGACATTTTTTTCTCTTCAATTTTGTTTCTGCTGTGTATTTTCTTGAATTTGAAATTTAGTAAAATGGTGTTTTAAAAAAGAAAAAAATAAGGTCATATGATATATCACATTCAGTGTTTTTCCAAAACATCTCTTTACTGTTAAATTTGCCATTTCTAGAAAAAAAAGTTGTTTCTTTAACAACATTGTGGAATCTGCTTATGTAATTCATAAGAATCATACAGTCTCTAGTATAAATGAACTTTGTATTTATCTAGATTGATAAAATTTCATCAGAATCATTAAATTGCAGTTCTCATACCTATGGATAATTATATTTGGTAATTTATTTCTTTGTTTATTTAAAAAAAATCTACGTTTCTTTAGAAATTCATTCCTATCCTATTAAAAAATATGCACACCTTTGCCACTTTATTAGATTCATAGTAAGTATAATCAAGGTACATAAGAACAGTGGCACAGTACAGTAAGTAGTCTGATGTTGCCTCTGTTATCTATGCCTCTTCAACCTTTGGCATAGTTTTTGAGTTGAAAAATTAAATAAGCATTACTGATACCAAAGTGTCTCATTGATTAAAAAGTTCCATTCATTGCTTCCTGGTCAGCATTGGTCACTATCAATATTTATACCTTTCCCTTCCCATATATCACTTTATACTTCAACTTTTTTATTGTGAGCCGCCCTGAGTCCTTCGGGAGAAGGGCGGCATAGAAATTAAATTAAAATTAAAAAAAAAACTTCCTAGTGTGTACTCAAAATGGTGAATTTCTAAAGAACTGTTCGGTAACTAGTTAGTCCTGTTCACCTTATGAGAAAACATTTATGCTTTCTTTATTTTTTTTTTAATGAGAGAACAATTTCATTATAATGAGACATGCAGGCTATATCTGAGTTGAGTGAAAACATGTGAAAAAGATATTTCAGGGACACAAAGCGGTCCAGACATAGCATTTGTCTGCATTGCTTTAAAGCGGGATTTTCTTCTCTAGAATGCCACGGCTGTCTTTTGTAACTTTTGTGCAAACCTGGGAAAAGATGGGTTTAATTTAAATTGCAGAGAGGTGCTAATTTTTCACTTTTGGACCCCAAAGCACCTTTCAGCCCAGTAGACTGTTGGAAGGAGATTCAGATTCAGTTCCTTTATTAGCCACAATGCTGTAGTCTGATTTAAAGATTATTAAAGGTTTCTTTTGAGAATATAAGGGAGAACCATGTGTTCTGCCTTGAATTTCTCAGACTAAGGGAGGAATAAAAATAGAATAAACATAAATCAACTTTTGCAAGAAATTTGATTTCTCAACATGTGTGCTTATTACAGTGCTAGCAGCTTTTCTTTAAACAATTCGTATAAATTCTATTGCAAAATTATACACAGGAAAAACAGGAAATATTTTTGGGTGATCTCAGCTAAATTTCAGTCATAATAGAGTGGAAAATGAAACGAATGTTTACTTAAATTGTAATAAAACATTTGGTGCCTTTTTAAAAAGAAACACATGTCTCAGTTTTTAACGTATGACTTTACAATTGAACAGTTCCCCTTTTGATTGTGTTCTATTGACGGATAAAACATGCTCAAATATAAACAAATTCTGCAAATCAAGTGTGTGTGAGATGGGATAGAATATGCCATGCAGACAAATAAACATTTTCATTTGAGATAAAGTATTTCAGAGCTACAGTTTGTAATTGCCATGAAATCCTAGGTCAGTGGTGTTTTTTTAAAATACCGTAAGATACATCTATGCTTTTAAAATACAATTGTGCTATTTTAATTAGGAAAGCACTGTACTAAAATAGTGTTCCTCTGCAAGGTCTAATTCAGCTGGAATGGGTATGTGCTAAAGTTCTGCTTTTTAGTATGGGGAAGAGAAGGGTTGGATAGAAAATGGTGCTGTTAAGGGATAATGGTATATCATCTTTTTTCCCCCTTTCATTCCATTGTGTCTGAGTCTCTTGCCTGGACAAGTTATTGCAGTTTTCTTAGCAAGTTTTTTCACAAGTAGTTTGCCATTGCCTCTTTCTTAGGACTGAAAGAGAGTGGCAGGCCCACCCAGCTGATTTTGTGCCAAAAATGGGGCTAGTCTTCAAATTTCTAGTCTGGTGCCTTAACCACCATACCAAACTGGCTCTTAAGCATCATGGATCTGTCTTGTTTATCTATAATCCAGCATTGTTGCAAGCAAACTATAATTGTGGTCATTTATGAGACTGAGCCATTATGCTTTTAAACTCTGGTTTGTTGAATAAGCCACAATGGCTAAGTTGTCTACCCAAATATAGTTGTTCTGTTCGGGGTGCAAAACTTGAATGAAAAGACAGTTCAGTCACACAAATAGAGTAAAGAAAATCAGAAACTGTAAAGCTGATCTCAGGAAAAGAAAAAGAAAAAGAGTATAGCAAAGGATGCTAAGAATAACCAAAGGGGCATCAGATATGTTCAAAATAAAAGGGGAAAAGCCATATGCCAGATGCTGAATGAAAATAGCAAGATGTTAATACAATGCTTTTCAGCATCAGCCACGTTGGTCTTTAATGGTGTGATCTTCAATTCTCAGAAGTCTGCACGTATTAAAATGGCTGCCATTGAGAAACATTGTACCCAAGAGTCTGTGGAGATTCTCAGTCATCCAGGTCATGGTTGGCCCAGAGGTGCTCTTTCAGAAGGCAACTGGACTTTGTTTTTTCTTTTGAAGATGTTTTGCTTCTCATCCAAGAATCTTCTTCAACTATGACTGGATGGTGGGGAATCTTTGGGACAACCATGACCTGGATGACTGAGAATCTCCATAGACATTTAGCTATGCACTTTGGGATGAACACTCTTTGAATGATATGGGAGTATGAACGGATCAGTGGTGAAATTCAGCCGGTTCTATCTGGCTCAAGTGAACCGTAGTGCCGGCAGCGGGAGGCTCTGCCCACCTGCCCAGACATCATCACGTCCTGTTTTTGACCCTCTGCACATGTGCAGAAGACTCTGTGCCTGTGTGGAGGAGGCACACGAGCTCACATTTGTGAACCAGAAGCGAAGGTAAGTGGATATCACCCCTGGAACGGATCTCCAGTAAAAATGGAAACTACTGGAACCATTTGCACTTCAGTTTGAGATGCAGACAATAGACTCATCCCCAACAGCCTGTGCCTGTACTCAACAGTGCAGGGACACAGGGCAGAAGACATCCTGCAGCCAAGAAGCCTCCACACCCATTTGCACTACTCAGGTGACCCTGAGGACACAGATAAACCTCCAAGTGGCCTCAACGACTCTCTAAAAGAATGCAAATGACCAGCTGTCTGCAAGGAATATAAATCCTTCCATTCCCCACCACCCAGTCAGAGCTGAAGAAGCTTCTTGGATGAGAAGCAAAATGTCTTCAAAGAAAACAAGGAAGTTTAACTGCCTCTGGAAAAAGTACCTTTGGGACACCATTTATTAAAACTCTTTATTTTAGATTTCACCCAATTTAGCCATAACAAAACTAATCGATGTTTCAGCTTATCCATGGTTTAGTTTTTGTATTTTTTTTTGCAAAAATACTATTATTCTTACTTATTGATTTGATTCATTTGATACACTTAAACTATGTGTGTCACACTTTTCTATGAACATGAAGCACCAATAATTTTGTATTTGGAAGTCCTTAAGATATTTTTCTCACAATGGGTGCCCACCGCTATTGGGATTTCTGTATGAAATAAGATGGCACAAAGACCTCTCTGCCTAAAGGAAATCTCCTATGATACCACATTATTTCAGCCTATTAACCTGAACAGTTGTTGTAATTAGGAAGTTGAGTAGAAAACTCTTGTCAGCCAGAAAGATTTTTAGGAAGTGATGGGCATGTCTCATCTGGCTGAATAGCAGATTACAAACACATTTACCAAACTGGTGGCTTTATTAATTTTATTTAAGCCATAAAATGTTAAGAGATTTCTAAGCTGATTCTTAAAAGAGAAAGGATGTCAAGGTTCTGCTATAAATATAATCACACTTCAACATAAATATTTAAACTCATAAAGCAGAAAAGAAAGTTTATGAGAGATTCCTGGCCAGAGATCACGTCATAAATTTTGAAAATGCTGACATGCAACTTTAAAAACTAGAAGAGCAGCAATGTTACTTCCTTATCTTAATTAAAAAAACAACCATTTTCTTCATCTTTTAAGGGATTCTGTGCCTATATAAAGCAGAAAAAGTAGTACTTTTATTTCTTGCCAAAGTGAATTTAAGGCTTCTGCTAAAGGACCCCTTTCTCTCAGGTACACTGCTCTAACTAGCTTAATTCTCAGACATCTGAATATGACTTCTGCAATTAATCATTTGCTTGGCCAAGATCCAATAGGCATAGCTAATTCATTAAAGCGGTGTTCCTCAACCTTAGCAGGTTTAAGCTGTGTGGACTTAAACTCCCAGAATTCCTCAGCCAGCCAGCTGACTGGGAAATTCTGGGAGTTGGTCCATATAAACTTGCCAAGGTTGAGAAACACTATACTAAAGGTGAGGGTGTATATAATCAGGCAACTATTCTAACAATAATAGTAAATTAACATAGACCATTTTTATAAGCAGAATTAGAATTTACAAGCAATTGAATGTGCTTGGGTAGAAAATTGGTTTTGCTTATGCCCAAGACTACAGCATAAAATTTAGGCTGCCTGGCATTTGATACATTGGATGAGGTAACCTTCTACATTGACTCTGATACCGCAAACTTCAGCATTGCTTGCATACCCTAAGACACATGATCTAGGCCAGGGGTGTCAAACTCGATCCCATTGTGGGCGATATTAGGATTTTGTTTGCCCTTGGGGGGCCAGGGTGGGCATGGCTGGGTTGTTGCAACCGAATGGGTAGGCCGGGGCTGGGGTGCCACGGGTCGGTCCTTCGCCATCTCTGGGACAGCCCTTTAGGACAACTCTTGGCCTATTGCTGGCTGGATGCGGCCTGTGACTGTGTGTTTTACATATCCTTTTTACAGTATCTTTTGAGATGGTCCTTCTGAGGAATTGGACTAATCTTAGATGTGAGTCAAGGGATTACAAGAGACTTAATAAACTGACTAAAGTTGGATGCATTGTCTCCTGGGAATACTGTAGTAACCCAAAACACCAACTGTATGTCCTCCATATAAATCCCCCTGCCTGCCCTCTCCCTGGTGCTGTGCAATCCCCGTACTGGAACACCTTCTCATGCAGTGACATTATCTTCCAATGAAATGATGTCTATCTATATACACAGAGAGATCTATTACTAGGAGCACGGTTGCTCATGGTTGGGACACTGATGATCAGCAAGCCCACATTTGAGACCCAAATACAGCTGTGTGGCAGAGTGAGCTTCTGTCATTCGCTCCAGTTCTTGCCGATCTAGCAGTTCGAAAGCGAGTAATCAGAAGTAGGTAGATAGATAGGTACCACTTCAGTGGGCACATTAATGGGAACATGAAACCAGACGTTCCCTGGGCAACAGTGATGTCACCGATTAATTCTTTCAACCTGGAAGTGCCTTGGTGCTTCCAATAGAACACAAAAAACACATTTTATGTAGCCTTAAACTGCTTTTTGCTTTCTCTGGAAGAACATCCCTTCAAGCATGATAATATGATTACTAATGAACTGTCCACTAAAACAATGAATTAAATATAGATGTAGAATGCCTCATAAACTCTCATCTTTTCTTCTCAGATATGTGTTACAAACTCAAATCGTATCAGCCACTCTGTTTTACGAACAGTACACTCTTTTGATTGTCAAGCAGTTATATTTGTGTATTCATCTTTTTCTTCCCATTCAAAATTCTCACGATTGTTTTTCTTTTTGTTTTGGGCAGAGATACTTGGTACAGTATGTGTGAGAAATGGTTCGCGATGCCAACACTGCATTGTATTTGCACTGTATGCGTTCTCAATACTTGGCAGTTCAATGCATGATAACACTACAGTAATTAAAGATCTTGGAATGCATATGTGATAGCTCATTCCTTCATATTAATGCCTATGTTAGGAACCAATCTTGCTTATCAGCATACTAGAGAATCAAAGTTATTGCTATGGTTGTGTTCACACAACAAACTCAAACATGGCTGTTTTAATTACAGTTTAGGAAATGAATCCAATTTTCTGGATCGCCACAGCCCATGAAGCTTTAAAAGAGCTAGTGGGTTTGGGGTAGAAGTGTTCCCACAGGTTTTACCTTGCTAGACATGACTGACTTTAGGGGACGGTGCACATCTCTGTTCCTTAAGCCAAAGAAGACTATGGTTAGGGTTCCTGGAAGATGTTTCTGTGGTCATATGACTGGCATGACATCACGCCACAGCAAGTGTGTGGTGAAACATGGAGCACTGCTACCTTCCATCATGCTTATATGCAGTACCTATTCATCCACTTGCATTTGCATGCTTTTGAACTGCTAAGTAGATAGTTTTGGGGTGGTAGGCACATGCCATAGATGTCCCTGGGACTAGCCTGCTCCACCTGTACCAGAAGAAGAGGCTTGCTATGGTCCCTACCTGCTAAGGAATTCTGATAGATGGGCCAAGCAGAAGAGCCTTTTCTACTGTGGCTTCATCCCTGTGAAAAACTCTACTGGAGTTGAAAACTGCTCCCATCCTTTTGGCCTTTTGGCAGGGTATTAACATTTGGTTTTGCCAGTTGGCTTAGGGTCCTGAGATGGGTGTTCACCAGTGGATGTGATTACCGGGGTAAGAAGATCTCATATCTGTATCATTTATCTCTTGGTTCCTGACTTTTTGCATAATTTTAAATTTTTAGCTGCTTTTCTATTTATCTTTTTACTATCTGTAAGTCACCTAGAATCCCAAGGGAGATGGGTGGCATATAAATAATAAAATAAAATAGTTGTAGATTTATGGGGGTTTGCCCATTCACAAAAGAGCTGCCACACTGATGTTATTACAAAACAATATTTTCAGAAAGCAACATTTTATATACAGTGATTTATTTATCTCTGCCTTTTTCCTGGGTAACAAAGCCTATTTTTTTCACACAAAGCACTGGGCTGAAGCCCAGTCACTAGATTATATCAGTAAGAAGGGATTATTACCCAGACAGCTAACTGACTAAATGCTCTGTTGAACTGGATAGTCCTCTGAACAGATGCAGCGTAGCTCTTCCTATATTCTTATGATAATAGAATCTTCTGTATATCATTTAATTAAAAATTAGTGTTCCACAGAGAATGTAAAAGACTTAAAAAGCACTTTTCCCTGCTAACTCATAGTGCAACAGGTAACATTCTATCTTGTCTCAAGCCATCTACCTCAATGTAATCCATAGGGGTTGAAGCTCATTTTTAATAGTAATTTTTATTAAAAATTACAATTAAAATGATAACTAAAATAAAGTAAAACAATAAAAAGAAAAAAGTGCAGGAGAGAAAAATAGTACAAAAAGTAGAAAAGAAATGAGAATATACTGAAGACATATATAAAGGATTGACTTCCGTTTTCATTACATATAAACAATTTTAGTAATTTATCCCTTACTCTTAAAATACCAGTTATCTCTTCTTTCCATATCCTTGTCATTTAATCCTAATCAGCAGAGTTCCACTGAGAGTTATCAGAGATAGTAACATAACTATTTTTTTCTTTTCATTACTTTATTAAAAAAAAAAAAGAATTTAAGTCCTGAAACTTTTATTTGAAAATTCTTTTGCTAAGGAATTTGCAAAAGTTCTTTTGCTAAGGCAATTAATCAGATATTTTGCTAAGGATTGAATTCCAACCAAGTGCTGTAAAACATGTGGAGCCAAAGGCTCACCTATAAAGCAGCCTGAAAATGATTAGAAAAAGTATGCAAACAATGTCCTTTTGAAACTGCCCTAAAATTTCAGCAAAGATGTCTATTCCCTCCTCTCCCAGAGCTACCAACCTGCTGTGGACTGCTTATCTTGCAGTCTCTTTGAGAAGAGCAACTGTATGGAGCACTTGTGGGCAATCTCAAGTCCTCTCCTTGTCCAGAGAGCCATTATAAAGACTTGGTATACTTGCCGACTCTTTCATTCTGCGGCAATCACTAGCTCCACTTCTGTTTGCCATTTCTTCACTGGGAAGGGTTTGAAATTTCAGAGCAATTTCCCCCTGCTGTTGCTATCTGAAGTCCCTGAACTGGAGATAAAAACACTTTGCAGGTATAAAACCTGTGCCCTGCAAAAAGCTGAATTATGCCTCTTCTGTTACCTGTAGTGCTAGTTCCTATCAGATTAAATGGCTCTGAAATTAGTTCTATATGCATAAACACACAATAAAATAAATAAGCAAAGACTGAAAATGCTCACTGTTTTATTCGTAATAGCATTTTTATTCCTTGTCCTAAATTTGCTAGTTGCTGCCTATTGGACTAACCATAACCAAGCATTGCTTACTATGCAAGTTACCCTATTATGTATCAGTCATTCAAGTTTGTGGAGGAAGTTGACAGGTTGCAAATAAAACTTCAAGGAATGATTAGGGCTGTACAACATTCAGATTCAAGTCCAAATGCTTTGGAGAATCTGGGGCTGCAAACACAGCATCTGTTTGCAAAAGATAAAACAGCTGCATGTTTTCCCAGGGCTGTGTAGTAACTGCTGATGCATTTGATTATAATGCTCTTAGTTACAGGTACAGTTTCATTTTATGTGTGCTAGTAATGTTTATAAACTTATTTGCAAGACTCTTCTTGTAAAGTGTTTTCAGGCTGAATTTCTAATTAAGCTCTAAGCAAAGCATCTCTATCATTTGGTATTTCTCAGACTAGTTATCTACTTAAACAAATCTTCCGATAATATGGAATGAAACAAAATAGGAAACCTAGTCCAGCTGAAATCAAGATTTAACAATACTTACATAAAACACATTGAGAATTCCCACTGATTGCAGTAGTCCTATTTTAACTAACTCCAGATTTCACCTCAAATATCTCGAAATACCTCCCCCCCTCCTTCCCCTATTTGGCAAAAAGTTTTATAAAATAATAGAGGTTTTAGATAAGGGGTGTTAAACTGGTGGCCCATGGGCTGGATGCGTCACGTGTGGGCCACGCCCATCCCAGTTCTGCGAAGGGAAAAAGCATCGCGATATGTCATGTGAAGGCAATGTGACACCGCAAGTTTGACACCTGTGTTTTAGTTGAACCTAAAAAGCAATATCCAGACACAAGTAACTGTGACCAAACCAAAGTGTCATCTGGATGCATTGGAATCTAAATTGCTGTTGGCAGGTTTAAAGGAGAAAGAACTTGGTTTGGACACTGTAGGTTTGTTGGAGAAGGCTGAAGGAGATATGGATTCTACAGATTTGGAGTTAACAGAATTAATGAGTGATGACCTGGGCTTTCTTGAGCAGACTGATGGTGATTGGGGTCATAGGGCGTGCCAGAGTTTTCAACTTTAAATTTTCAAACATTAGGAGCGCTCAAAAGTTGTGACATGCCTTGGGGATTGTAAAGATATTTTGGTTACGTTAATATTTGCTTATTTGTTCCCTATGACTATCATTAAGTGTTGTACCCTATGACTCATGCCGAATGTATCTTTTCTTTTATGT
>JANHFM010004942.1:122784-133151 GCA_032468115.1 Grayia smithii | reverse complement strand
TTTGAAAAATCCTTTCTTAGTGAGCACCTAGAAGCCAAGAGGAACATATGTGGCAAATTTCAAATTTGTAGGCTTTACGGTTCTGGAGATTTCGTGATTAATGCTTGAGTGGTTTCTGCTTTTATATATATACTGTATAGATTATAGATGATACTGAAGAATACCATGTCTATGTGCAGTAAGACGGTGTCCATTCATGACATGGTAGTGGACAAAGATCTAAGTGTTTATTACTGATATCTGACTGGTGATAGGCAAAAGTATTATTAAATGTTAATGTCCACTATATTCCCATCTTGCCATGTATTAAACTTTTTTTTTCATTGATTTAATCTACCTAGCCAGGTTTCATAATTGCAATGCCAAAGTCAGGGAGGAGTGGTTGCCATGATGGTACATAAGATTCTAGCAGACACGGGAAGCATTGCACTGGAGGTGACTGTATATGAATGCCTCTTTATGAAATTGGACTGTTATGATAAACTAAGGCTACTTTGATATTCACCTATCTGCCCAGCGGTGTTCCTTTAAAAGATCCTGGATCTTGTTTCAGCAGTGGAGTTGAGTGTTCTTCAGGTTTTAAGTGTTGAATAAGTTCCAATATGGCAGTGCACTTGTCATCAGTAATCATGAATGCAAACCACCCAGGAGAATATATTCTAGATCTGGTCAACTTCAGAACAGATGATGATGGGAATATGGAGGACATTAACACCTATCCTTGTCACAGTCACTTCCTTGTCAAAGTATAGAATATGAATGACCTGGATCTTCACTAGAGAATGAACCTATCAAAATGTCTGCTCTAAGTGCTTAATGAATCCAGAATGCTGGGTTAGGGTTAGGGTTAGGGTTAGGGTTAGGATTAGGGTGGGAAGCCAACACTTCTTGAATGTGCAGATAGTCCTTGACTTACAGTCATTTCTTTGACAATTGCTTGAAGTTAAAACAACACTGAAAAAAAATGTCAGTTTTGACTGATCTTCATACTTACGACCATCACAGCATCCCCATAGTCACATAATCAAAATTCGGTGCTTGGCAACCAACATATATTTACAATGCTTGCAGTATACTAAGTTCATAGGATCACCATTTGCAATTTTTCCAGCTGGCTTCTGACAAGCAATATCAGTGGAAGAAGTCAGATTTGCTTAATGACCATATGACTCACTTAACAACTTCAATGATTTCTTAAGAACCATGGCAAAAAAGATCATAAGATTCGGTATGACTCACTTAATAACTGCTTAGCAATAGAAATTCTGATCCCAACTGTGATCGAAAATTGAGGACTACCTATATAGCTTCATGCAAAATACTCATCTAGGGAATGTATGCATGTATGTATGTATGTATGTATGTATGAATGTATGTATTTGTATCCCACCTTTATTACTTTTACAAATATTTCATGAAGGCAAATATATCCATGACACTTTCCTCCTATTTTCCCACAACCACCACCATGTGAGGTGAGTTGGACTGAGAAACAGTAGCCCAAAACCACCCAGCTGGCTCTCATGCTTGTTATCTAGAAATGCTTGTAAGATGAGAAGACTGTCACTCAACAGTTCATGAACAAGATTTCTATGACTACTATGACAATATAAATAGTATTTTTATGCAATTTCAAATGGAGAGCTAAATTGGAAATGATACTTTCTGTGCTATTTCTATCATAACATCATCAAGATGGCTAACCATAGTGCATAGTCGATCATGAGTCATAATTAAAATATAATTGCATTCAGAGATAATATCTTTTTCAGAGTCTGAATAAGAATCCAGTATATTGCAGCTGCTTTGGGAAATGGAGTTTAACTGTAAATGTGTAACTTTGGAATAGCTTTTTACACAGTGTTGAAGCCATGCTAATTGTACTAGGCAGACAGAAGATTCAGAACCTTGGCATCCAGCCATGATGATATGCACGCAATGACATCATCATACAAATGCTACCATAACATTGTGGCATCCCAACAATTAGTGCCATTATGTAGGTGATGGTATTTGCATGGTGATGTTAACATATATATTCTATCACTCGCCCCCAGCATGTTTCCTTCCTGGAGACATCCATGAAAGATGTGAATTGAGACAACACTCTAGACTTGTTTTACTGTCGATTTTTTTTATTAGCTATTGTTTCAATTGAACTGCTCACATTAAAAACTCAAAAAGTATATTGAGTGTGAAAAAAGCAAACCTACCATTATATTGTGTAAAAGGTAACCTAACTTATAGATTGGTAAATGAAAAAGCAGGATAAAATCCACACATTACATTGCTGTCTAGATAGTTTGAGAAATGGGAACATATGAAACAGAATATCAACTATATTCTCAGCATAATAATATAAAAAACCTTGATGACCTTGTATTTACTGTACGTCCCCGAGGTCTATTTACATCTAGCTACTGTGACTGAATTATGTAAAAGAAATTTATTTTTATGTAAATGAAAATGTATGCTTCTGTATGGGTGGATGGGGTATCATTAAATCATGTTCCTCTAAATAAAACAATTTACACTATCAAAATGATAAGGGTAGATGAATTTTCCCTAAGCTAGCTGTCTTCCAGATGCATAGTTTACTGTTATGTCTTGGTTCAGGCAACATGTTGATTTAGTATAACACACTGAACCAGTAAACTATCCAATAATAAACAATTCCTTCTCATTCTCTTTTGTTCAAACCACCACCTCAAATATTGTATCCAATTTTAATCCAATGTTTTAAAAAGTATTTGGAGAAATTAAAACAGGTTCAAAAAAGGAGAATGGGAATGATCAGGGAACTAGAAAGTCTTCCAAGGACTGAAGGACAAGGATATATTCTTAGAAAGTCCTCCAAAGACGGAAGGAGAAGAATATATTTAGTTATGAAGAAAAGGGAGAAAACTTAAGCTTCAATGTTTCACTTAAATGATTTATTTACCACCAGAATTAATACTGGTATTGGTAATATTTATGGATGCCACAAACTCAATATGGAATAGAGATCTTACCAATACGCTTCAGAAGTATGGATTAGCCATTGAGCATTGACATCAATGAGATACAAAGGTAATAATCTCTAATTGAATTACATTACCAGGCTATAGATCTGCAGAGGGAGCAGACTTTAGTATATAAATACCATGGCCTGAGATGTTCAACAATCAGAGTGACCAATTCATTAACAAATTGTAATAGAAATACCAAAGCAGTGCAGGATATTTGCAATGATTTGTTTTAATTTATTTTTTTCACTTGTTTTGGAAGTTGCATTTTTTGTACCTACTTTAAAGAATTATGCAGTCATCCAAAAACAAATGTATTCCTAAGGAAAGCAATTAATGAAATAAATAAATATTTTTCAAGCTGCTGAACAAACCAAGAATACTGTATCCACTGTACTGTGAAATGTTTGCTTCTTTGATCTGAGAATTGCCAGCAAGGGGGGAAAAAACCCTTTGACATCTCATCTTAAGGTCAAAAGAAATATAATATACTGAATTAAAAACCCTCTGACATTGATTCACTAGTAGAAAATAAAATAATTTTCAAGAACCCTGAACAGAGTTAAAATAAAATTGTTAATATCTTCTTTATTAATAGTTTTTGGTTACTAATGGGAGTTTGCTGTAGGTAGTTTGCAACTATAACAATTCCAATATTATAATACTAATAATTCAAGAGTTTAAGTGCAACTAATGCACTTAAACATCTGTGCCAAACTGCAACGTTCAAAAGATGTTTTAATGCAATGTGCTGTCATTTCAGATTTAAGTAGTTTAAATACCTGCTGCAATAATGCAAATAGCTTAGGGTATGATTTTGCAGTCAGCTAATTTAAAATATTTATGCCATTAATATTACCAGCTGTGGCTTATTACATATTTTTCAATCTGGGATTATCCCAGAATATAAATTTGTCATTATGCCACTGTCCTAACATCTGCCAAATATGTCTTGCAATCTATGGTGCTGGAAAAATAACACAGTAGCGCTATTATTAAAAGTGGAGCCAAGCCTGTCACATGAAAAGGTCACAAAATATCTTTGAAATTGTGCCCATAACAGATTTTCTAATGAGCACCAGCATTCCAAAGGAAAATTGAGACCAAAATATAAATCCAGTGATAGAGCTAAAATTCTGAAAAATCAAACAATCCATAGGATAACTGTAGTTTTGATTTTAAAAAATATAAAAAAGTCTTTCCCATTAAAGATTCTTAATACCAGTATTTGATCATCTACCGAATATAAATTAAAGTATTTAATTTATTTTAATTGCATTTCTCTTTCCCTATAAGTTCAATGAAATTTTTAACTGTCTATTTACATTTGTTTTATTTGTGGTTAAAAAGAAAGTACTAATTTGAAATCATTAGTGAAGAAAGTTTCTTCGGCAGAGCTATTTCTAAATATGTAATGAAATTTTTTTTAAATTAAAAAAAAATGGTTGCATTTTTCCCTAATGAATTGAGTAACAAGTAATTTTTAAAATCTATTTTTATTAGAATTTTTTGTTCATTAGAAAAATGAACAAATAAAAATATAAAAAAGAAGAAAAAAGAAGAAATGGATGAAAAAAGATACCATTATGCCTTTTGCCCTTCTGTCTATCAAGAAATTATTTTTTCCTATCCTCTTCATGCCTTTTTAGTCGCCAATGTAACAAGTAAATTTTTGAACTTTTGGAAAGTTTGATGTCTTTTTCCCCCTCTCAATGGCCCAAATAAAAATATCAGACATGAAATTGACAGTTTGTCAGTGTTATTCTTCTCTTCTGCAATGGGCAAAGCAAAAAGTGAGGCTCTGTGGGATTTCTTTTCCTTTCTTCTGGAAAACAACTATAGCAACGCAAATGAGAGCAGTGATTTTTGCTCCTTGGTTTCAGGGTTTCAAGTGTACAAATGAAATCAATCATAAATAATCTTTTGATTGCTTTTGAGAACCTGGGATATAAAAACAGAGGTAGGATGGATACATCCTTTATTATAGTATGATTTTTTTCTTAATAAAATTACGTAGTTGCAATAATGCAAATCAATTTCCTTAAAATGTAGCTAAATACATTTCTATTTCTAAATTCAAGCAATAGGAAATAAATAATACTGAATTCAGAAAAACATATTAATATTACGTATTAAATTGCATCCCATAGTTTGGGAAGAAGAGAGAAAAGTCCTTTTGCACATCTCTGAAATATATACCTTATATAAGGTGTATTCAAAAGGGCATCTCTTGCAACTTGTAGTAAATAGGAAGGTTGTCCATTGTGACAAAAAAAATAATAATCATAGAAATACCAACAATTGGAAAAGATCCAATGATTGTTTTATCCTTTCCAAAGACAGAGATTAAAGCTTCATTGGCCTCTTGGACCATGTAGAACCAAGAGCAAACACCCATGTTTACATAGCTCTAATATGTAACTAGTATGGATCTAAGATAATAGATGGCAGGCATGGATATTATACTGCATGCAATGTAGTATTCTTTGAAGTGCAATATAACACCTTTGATGTATAAGAGGCACCAAGACACTGCTATTTTAACAAACCTACTTTGTACTTAACTGTAGAAAGAATAGAGAAGTGAAGGAACTCAAATCCATCCTTAATCCATCCTGCATCTTACTAAAGTCATAAATTCTATAGATACTTTGAGGTAATTGAGTGAACATTGTCACAGCTGTAAAAATTGTATAATTCTGCAATTAAATGAGCTAGTACAACTACATAAAACTAGTTAAAGCTATAACAGTTCTTGGCTGCATCAACAGACAGAGAGCATCAAGATCACAGGAATTGATAATACTTTTTTATACTGCACTGGTGAGATCACACTTGTGTCCGATTCAAAAAAGATGCTGAGGCCTTAGAAAGAGTGCAGAGAAGAGCAACAAAGATGATATAAGGTCAGGAGGCTACATCATATGATTAGTGGCTAAGGCAAGTAGGTATGGTTATCCTACTGAAGAGAAGGCTCATTGGAGACATGATAGCAGTTTTCTAATACTTAAAGGGATGTTGATTTATTCTCCATAGCATCTGAGGGCAAGACAAGAAGCAATGGATGGAAGCTTGTCAGAGAGAGAGTCAACCTGGAAATATGAGGAATTTCCTGATAGTAAGAACAATTAATTAGTGGAATGGCTTACCTTCTGAGTTGTGGGTGCTTGAGGTTTTCAAGAAAAGATTGGACAACCATTTGTCTGGGATTGTAAAGGGTTTCCTTTCTTGAGCAGGTGTTGGACTAGAAGACCTACAACAGGGATGTCAAACTGGCCAGATGTGTCATATACAGGCCATGCCCACCCCAGCTCAGCAAAGGGGAAAAACGTCATGAAACATCATGTGACGGCAACGTGACATGGCGAGTTTGACACCCATGACCTACAAGGACCTAACTGTGATTCTATGAAATAGGCTACATATTATGCAATGGTCTGTTCCACATTCTAATTAATTTAGATTAAATGTGCAACTAGATATTGATTATTGGAGGAAGGCAGAAATTGTTCCACCATTTATTCCATTTTCATGGTATATTGTATAGCATTAAATAGACATTCTCTATCTTAAGGAGAAGTTTTCCAGTACAATTACTGAAAGGCTATATTCCATTGCATTTGAAAGCAGTCAGTAATAATTATATATGAAAATATTTCCACTTTGTCATCATCGTTAGATCAGGAATTTCGTTCTGTGTTTTTTAGGTTTGAAATGTTAATTTTTTTTACCCAAAGGACTTCAGACTAATCTCATTTGGTAGTTTTTTTTTTATTTGGGAGAGTGGATCATTGCCTGTTGTATTAAAGGATTAATGAGCAATGGTTAAATCTCTAAAAATCTCTAAAAATCAGATTTCATATGTAAACCTATAGCGGAAAAAACATCCAATCAGTTTTCCCAGTGGCATGAAAGAAGAACATCTGGTGCCTAAATTAGGAGGAGGAAAGCCTACAGCTGTGTATCCTAAAGAACATATGCCTGTAGTTTGTACATTATAATGGGTTTTTATTTGTATAACACTTGGATAAATTTGAGCATCCAAAAATATGAGTTATTAAATGTCCTCATAACTATTTAATTAAAAAAACCTAAACATTATCCAGCAAATTATTATTATTATTGTGGCTTGAATTATGGGAAGCTTATGAATGAATAAGAATAGCACTTAACTTACTATTATAGCTGCTTTGACTATTTAATTGTATTATTTTAAACATTATTTCTCTTGACAGAGGCTGAGAATCTATCAAAGGAGAGCAGCATCACTTTTCTCATTGTAAACCCAGGGTTTATAGTATTATATCATTAAGATAGCCCCTGGAAATATTCAAAAACTATCTGCTAATCCTCTTTTTATTCAGTATTAATCATAGTTAGATTCAATTCTAATTAGACTGTTTTAGATATTTCCCTTGACATGAGTTTTATAGGTTCTCAGGATTTTGATATAAAACATAACACAACAGACTTTGCTTGTAATTTTTATTTATTTTTTATTTAGCAAACAAATGAAGACAAACCTTAGTCTTTTTCCTGCTTCCCAGCATATTTAATAGTAGCAACAAAGTAATCATCAATACCCTAAATTAGATGTATATTCCCAGGCATTTTAAATCACGTTATTCCTGTAGTTGTGCAACTAAGACTTCCTGAATCTAATAAGTAAAGTAAAGTAAAATAGTTCTGGATAATCAATATCCAACCTTCCCTTTCTGAGAATGCTCTTAATAGTCAGGTTGCAACTACTTAAAGCTTTGGAAGAACACACATTATCTGAGCCTGTTTCAGTCATGTTTCATAAAAGACCATAGTATGAATCAGTATTGATTGCATTTGTTGATGGCTTCTGGTGAGGTGGCGTAAAATGTCTTTTATATTTCTGTAACCGTTGGTCTCCTCCAAATGTGCCTCAGATATCATTGTATTATTATTTATACTGGACTGTTGATATTACTAGCCAATTCAGATAGATGGATATTTAAGAAGGATAAAGCTGATACAGGGAATAGTGTCCTTACCATCTGAAGTCAAGATCCAGGTTATGAAGTGCTTTGCCTTCTGATATTGAACCACAGCTGTTACTTGATACAAATATTCTTGAAACTGAAATGAGTAGGCCATCAAATTGTTATGTGGCAAGCCTTCAACAAAATGCACCATCAGAAGTGAGGAGATCCTACCAAATAAACAGGACAATTTGTGATTTTAGAAGTAAAGAACATCCCTGATATTAGTGTTAATTAACTCACCAAAACTGAAAACATGCAGTGGGATTAAAAGCTAAATATCAGTAACCCTTCTATGAGTTTTCACAAAGACCTCAAGGAATGCAAAGCATTTGGCAATCACACCCCAAGTGAGATTATATAAATGAATACAATTTATATAATCTTATTTGGGATGTTATTGTAACTCAGAATTGTTAAAGAGCCGACCCTTAAGAAGATACGTTTCCTAACTGACTTCATATTTATATGTCATTCAAGAACTGAATTAACACATTATGTTAAGCCATGTTAGTTAACCATGATTTACTGAATAAACTACAGATAGAGTAATATAGAATGCTCTGTGAAAAATAGGATATCGCTTGGCTTGATGGATGAATACAAACAATAATGCTCCCAACTATGAAATCAAGAAGCCATAAATATAGCTCTTAAAAATTTACATTAGCTGTCACTTATTATTGCTTATCAACTACTGATCTAGTTTTACCTCATTTGGGGATTATAATAAAATTCTCACTTACTTTTCTAAAATCATTTTTCTTCTTTGAGATGTGTGATTACACTTATTACAAGGAGCAACATGAACAGCATTCAGTGGATGCCACTCTGGGATTATATTTGTAAACGTTGTCATTGCCTGCTGACAACTAAAAATAAAATGAACATATATTCAAATGAAACAAGTTTAATAATTTATTCCTATATTTACAGGATGTCATCAGTTGGGACAATTAATATTTAAAGAATGGTGCACATTTACTTCACTTCAATTATGAGGCACTATTCAATATTATAAAAACTGTATCTTCTGAAATTTTAAACTCTGGAGGGATAATTTGAGATTGAACTCAATAAATCCACCTGAAATTTTTTGAAAAAAAAGCTATTTTACTTCTACTTCAAAAACACATAAAAATTTAACCATCAAGATACAGTACTGTATAAATCTCGTATCAATTATGACTTTAGATTTTAGATGGGTTATAATCAAATTGGTACAAACTATCTCTTTGAAAAATTAAGTTTTTAATAGGTGCCTTCATCCAAATGGGGTTTTCTGCATCAAAATATTGAATATGGGTGTTTAAGATCTCTGATTTTTCTGAAAATGACTGTATTTTTATGTATATGTAGTCTCAACTTATTTGTCCTATTTTGTTTTCCCGCCTGCTATTTTATACCTTATTTTTTCTTCATCCTTGGTGTTTTGCTTTAGTTTAAAGAGCAGAATAAATACAAATCCAGCAGAGCTAAATATGAATGCTAATTTTGGATAGTAAGAATTGATTTGACCATCATAAATAAAAGGACTGAACTAAGATGTAAATTTAGGCTAACATGAAGGGAAGTTTAGGATGAAGTTATCACCTGTAATTGGCTTTCTATTTTACACCAAGAGAAAACGTATACTAAGACACTTTTTAAAATGATGTTTATGTCTCAATGCATACAATAACAATAGTTAGGATAAATCCTGGATGGCAAGAATAAAAACTCAACCTCTGTCAAATATAACAGCAGAGGATTATGCTGTTTCAGAACTGTGACTCAAGTTGCCCAGTAGGCAAATCAGATGCTCACAACTGCCCTCTCCTGCCTGTATAATGTATTATTTGCAAAATACTGATTGAAATGCATGGTTATACCAAGGAGGAAGGAAGTGCAGAACTTAAAGAAACTAACCTATTGTTGATGTGGTAGCCACACTGCAAACATTCAAAGTTCCAGGAGAAAGAATGGAGAAAGAGATTCTCTATATGACGATCTTTCCGCAGAAGTAATGGAAAAGCAAAAACTGGACTTTCTTCCTCCCCTTTGAAGAAAAAAACAAGACAAAATTATAGTTGCAATACATGTAATATTATTTCAAATGAGATGTGAAGGATATAATTCTAAATATACTTATATATTCTCTAAAAATGTGTTTTTAAGTATTAAGAAATTGTAAGAACCAATTCTTTTCCTAACACGTATTTGTGTATCAGTTTATATTACTTTAACATGCATATATATATAGCCGATGTTCCCGAACAGCTCACCAATATGCTGGAAATGTAACAAGAATTATGGAAAATATTATCATCTTTGGTGGACCTGTCCGGCTGCAAAAAAGTTTTGGGCTAAAATC